>JAHZNF010002209.1:0-12558 GCA_027744215.1 Troglopedetes dispersus
CGGAGGCGGTGAAGAACATGAGAATTTAAATGGCGCCATTTATTCAAGGCGACTGGTGAAAAGCGGAGTGGCCTTCATTTTATTATTAGTGACTTTTTTTCAAAATTAATGTGCGGTTTTCCTATATATGTGCTGTTATATGGCAGACAGTCATTTTTACTAGAAGGAATATTTTTTTGGAGGGGAAAAAAGTGATAATGGTAATAATGACAACGACACTACCAAAGCGGAGGTAATAAGGTGCGAATGAATTACAGCGAGACAAAAAATTATATGTTGGGGATGTGCACCGACATTGCTCCATTTTCGGAGGAACAGAGATATTATCTCCACCACAATTTCTTTTCTTCCGGTTCACTACTCTCCACAGTCTTTTCCAAGGACAGCTAATGTGGTAAAAAAAGTCATTATAGAAGTGTGTTCTGGAATGAGACATAATAGGTAATCATTATATTATGATTTTTCGTTGTCATTTATCCATCCGCCCGACCGCTAGTGCAAAAAAATGCATTCAATTGTGATATTTAGGCGCATAAGCTTATTATATGCATGCTCCAGTAGATATATACGTTCCGTAGTTTTAGACTAAAGTCACCAATTTTTATGGTTAACTTCGTCCCCCTTCTTTATGTCTTTTCATGTGTCTTTTCTTGGCCGTGATAATGATGATGAAGTGCGAAGTTACGGAGGACAAGGAATGCACAGGGAAAAAATTAATAACAGAAGATTAGCACGGATTTATTTGG
Organism: Troglopedetes dispersus; assembly: GCA_027744215.1. NCBI lineage: Eukaryota > Metazoa > Arthropoda > Collembola > Entomobryomorpha > Paronellidae > Troglopedetes > Troglopedetes dispersus. The sequence continues at coordinate 747 of JAHZNF010002209.1, forward strand.
AGTGCAGCAGTGCAGTAAATTTAATCGACACTGTGCACCGTCCACGAAGAGGAAAAATTGTGACAATAATCACAGTCGTCGTCACCATTACAATCAGATAAAAGAGGCTAAATGATTACCAAGACGGGAGTGCTGCCAATGGCATCCTCTTTAGCTTCAAATGGCTTGCTCGTTTTTAAAAAACAGAGAAAGAGAGAAAAAAAAGTAGAAAAAAAAGATGATTATTTCTTCCTCGTGCTTTCTCCGCTCCTCCATTCCCTGTGCACCACTATTTTTTCTCGAGAAAAAAAAGGAGCAAAGCCTGAAGTATGTATAAGATGCTCCATTTTTATCTCTGCTCTGCTCGTGAAATAATGTGCAATTTTTTACACTTAACTTTTACTTCATTTCACTTGATGGTAATGATGATGGGGACTAAATGAGCACGGCTGCTCCGTTTACAATTTTTTTTTCAAACTACCACGAACAAAATATGAAGGAACGTTGGTTGGAAGAAACGCTCTTAGTGGAAGGAAAGCACTCACTGTGAATTTCAAATGATAGTTTAAGATAAAAAAAGTTCTCTTCCTTTCAGGTTTTTTCCCTCATTTGAGGAAATAAAAAGTGGTGTTGACACTAAAATCATTAAAGAGTTTGTTATTTTAAACACGAGCGATAACAATTGAAAACAGGTGGATGGCATCCATATGCTCCTTGAATATCTAATGAGGTAAGGTAAGTCAGTGTGAGTTGTTTTTTTGTTACACTGATTTTCCCATTTCGCCTCTATGATCTTATCGGTAGCAAATGGAGTTGAGTACATACATTTCCGAATAATTTTTATTCTTTCTGTGAAATCGGCAAGCTCAGTTGCAATTTGCAGTTGAGATGATCAAGTAATACTTAATTTTAGTGGGAAATGAAGCCATTACTCTACAAAATTGATAATTGGCTTTTTTTGGTGGGGAAAATGCGCACAACGGAATACTTATTCATTATTACTAATTAGTAGTCTGTATTTTTTTAGAAATGCAATGAAAATAAGGTAGCTATTTTAAAGCCCTTCAAATTTTGTGGTATTTTTGAAGGCTGAATTGTTGTAAATGATGCAACCACAAATAAAACCGGATGGTGAATCAACACCGAAGAAAGAAATATATATTTTTTTCTTATTTCCAGGTCAAATAATTTTCCTGTTCGTTAGCTCTCTCTCTCTTTCTCTCTGGTTGCTTTCGCTTCTTTTGTTTGATATGCTAATGATCATCCTCCTTATTTCCCTTCCTTAAGAAATAATAAAAATGGTTCTCTTGGAAAACCGGAAAGCTAACAGAACGGAAAATAATCATAATAATAATGATCACGGTACACAACAGGAACACGAACGCGAAGGGGGACAATATTTTTTTTATAAAAAAGCTGTCTCCTTTCTTCCTTGTTTCATTTTTTTCAGAGAGGAAAAAAAGTCAGTGAAAGAACACGAAACAACAGGGTTCTCCCATTAATGCTCATTGCTCCCTATTTTTCCTCCTTTCGTTATAGTGTCGTCATCATCTCCATAATAATAACAAATGGATATTAAAAGAAGCAATAGTGGGTCTTTGCCCGACGGTGTTGTTGACTTGATTTTCTCCTTTCACTCACAGGTTTATACGTTTCTCGGTAATAAGTCGACAGAAAGGAAGTGAGGGGATGTCAAGAAATAAAGAGGGGAAACCTATTGTCATGAAAAGATGATACGACGACCACCTCGAGTGCCACCCTCGTTCTCCAGGATTGCTTGATGGCCACCGTGGTGCCATCATTGTCGTCAGAATATCACCAAGTGATATTTTTTTAGCTAGCGCTCCTCCTTCCGCTAAAAAATATACATAAAATACGAGCCCATTAATTGACTCGCAGGAGATACTCGCCAAGAAAGGACCGTGCTAGACTGACAGGCAACAGAAAAAATGGAGACGTAATACAAATATCACAAGTTTACGTAAGGAACTCCTCCCGATATTTTTTCCAGGGGGAAAACGATGAAGTGACAATCAACTCCAAAAAATATATATATAATATATGCTCCCTCCATATTTTTCTTCGTCAGGTTTTTTTTTCTAAAAAAATAACAATTTTCCTCCTTGTTTATGGTGACGACGAGGAGAATAATAATAATGCCCACACGCACAGTCACACGCTGCGAACAACATTTTTATTTTGGAATTGGAGTCGCTCTTCTGCAAGTCAAATGATGCTAATTGAATCCTTGAGTATGGTGACGAGTGAAATAAGAAGTAAAAAATAATTCCTTGCATATTTTAAAAACAAATTTTACAAAAAAAAATCCCCATGCAAATTAGCTTTGGGGAAGAACCATAAGGAACAAAATATTCCTTATGGTCTCCTGTCATTTCATCTACGTAAATTACATATCTGTGATAAGACAAGAGAAATCCTAAATGTGCTCATCTAGAATTTTTTTTTGTAAAGTGAGTGTTTGGAGCTAAAGCTCTAAAATAACTTGTGAACGTGTTGACTTCACACCACATCTTTGTTTTTTAGTTTGTGAGAAGGAAAAAAATGTATATTCAAGAAAATGTTGTAAAAGATGAGATATGAGATGATATATAATTTGACTCTGGTATTTCTCTTTTTTCTATTCCCTTATCATTATTTTTATCAGAGTGGAATGAATTCCCTCCCTGCTGTATTTTATTCGGTGAATTATTTATTGCCGGAGATTTGCATAATTATGCACTCATGGCAAATGACAATGAAATACGACGAGAGGGAAGGGAAAAAAATATGGAGAAGAGAAAAGAGAGGATAAAGGATTAATTACTTTCATAGAATTGCTTGGCTGGAATGAATCACTTCTTTTTCTCCACTTTTCTCCGTGAGGCATGCTAATTTACTACAGCCCGGTTTTTTAAAAAACTCTCTTCTTCTATCAAGGAAAGGAGCATGGTCGGCTTGTTATGGGACACAACGATCTAATCTTGTAGAATGCATGGTAGCCTGGCTCAACTGTACTAAAAGCGATAATTAAATCAGGAAGGAAGAAAAAAATTGTATAAGACTAGAATATGAGAGGGAAGGTGATGATAATACGACCGTGGGTATTCATCGATGAATAGAAATGAAATTTAATGTGCGCTCCAGTGACTCCGCGAGAGACTCTCGAAGGAGATTAGCGAAAGATCCATTTACACCTGAGACTTTACGGAAGGTAATTAATTAATTAAGAAATAATAAATGTTCTCATGTGGAAATTACGTACAGGGTTGTGTGCACACAATTTTTGTTCTCTGCATGCATACGTACACCAATTTACATGTTCTGGATTCGTGCACAAGACAAACTGTGACGGTAATTATAAAAGTGAAATTTAAAATTTTAATACGGATTATATTCTCCTCACAAGCTTTCATTACGAAGTTGTTGTTTTTTTTTTGTACCAAAGTTGCCTGCATTAAGATAACTATATAAGTACACATCAGTGAAATTTTCTTGGAGGAGTGATAATAATCAATCAAAGCTGGAGTAATTAATTTTCCGAGAAAAAATAAATATGTATTATGCATACTCAGAAGATAATTTCTCCATCTTTACATTGTTTCCCTCTGGGCATTTCCCATATTTTGAGATGATTTGAAGTACTTTGAACACGATAAGCTTTTCCCGGGTGAAAATTTACATGTTTATTTCTTGAGCATCCGATATACTTTACAATGTTTTAGGTGTTCTCTGAGCAGATGAAATTATTCACTTGATGTTAAGGTCACATAAAAGCATTATCCATCGTCAACAAAAATTTTGTGTGCATTTTGTTCTTCCTCCGTCTCCGGGTGAGCTCGGTTGCTTCCAGAAGTATGTATTATAATCATTACTCCCGCTCCATTTTTTTACTACTACGACTACCTAGCAACGACTATCTCATTTATTTCTGAGATATGCACTTTATGTTTGGAGGACGGGAAGAACGGCTGAACCCGACAGGAATTTTAAGCAACTATAACATCCACTTATGACCATGATAAGGTTTTTTTTGCCTGCTTCTAATTTTTTACAGAGAAAAAAGTAAAAGCTTCGTTCTACTAAAAATTGCTCTGCTACAATGTCTACGTTCTTCGTGTAATAAATGGGATATGGGAATACATGTAGGCACCTTTTTTTCTCTTGCAGAAAAGGTCTACTTTATTTTTTATGATGATGAGCGAGCATTATTTGGGAAGACGATCGTCATGAGACAAAGTGAAGACGACATTGATAATAATAGTAAAACCTTGTAGTACACAGACCATGATAATAATAGTAGCAGTAATAATATTATGCATGTCATCATCAGCGAAAAAAAAGAAAAAAAATCCTAAAAAAAATTTTGTTCCTTGTACAAACTCTCGTTTTATGTTTTATCATTGACGATCACATCATAGCAGAGTGAACTGTATTTTTTCTCATAGATGTTACATATCTCTCTCTCGACTACAGCTTACGCACATTCATTCGACATTCGTTCCTTCTCCGTTTTTATTTTGGATCAAAGAAGAGAAATGTTTGAGTGGAGTAGATTATATGTATGTGTGTCCATTTTCTTGTGTTAAGTAAAAATGCCCGTCACGCGTAGCGGAGCAGTGAACATGATCGTCATAAAATATACATTGAAGGAGTCCCCTAAAAACGAAAACTGTCGTCGAATAAAACAAAAAAAATTGTCTTGCTGAAAGCATAATCCTAATCTGTACCTACTTTTTTATCTCAATTTCCCCCTTCCTCCTGTGATTTTTTTCCCAACAGTTTTCAGCTCTCCAGATGCCGCCACTATGCTCCTGCACATATAAGGAACTTGGAGAAGTAATCTTGTATCTTTTATACCCAGAGTAATGATAAAGTCTATAATGATATGAGGTTGCTCCTTCAGTGATAAGGGAAAAAAGGAGGCCCTTCTGAGGAGACAGCATCTGGTGCCGCCTGGAAACATTTTTATTATGACATGAATGAAATGGAATGGATGAAGAGAAAGCCAAGCCAGGATTCCTATTTTTATGCAAATCTACAAAAAAGGAGATGAAAAAAAACGGTAAGGAAAAAAGTAAAAAAAAAACCTTATTCAGTCCAACTCTCTTTTTACTTTTTTTTCTCTCAAGTGAAAGTGAAGAGAAAGTGGCTGGATCTGACTCCCTCCTTTTCTCTCTCTGGAATAAATAAGATAATGATTATGATGATGCATGAATACAAACACAGGAGAGCCACCTTCACCATCATCCATCCACCAGCATTCAAGACCAGACCACACCATCAAGTCAACTCAAGAATACATTTTTTTTCTGTTCTAGTGTGCCGCCATCACCACCAGTGCCTTCACCGCTGTTTCTACTCCGTTTTTTTCTTTCGCTTTTTATTATTGATGAACTTGCTTTCACCACTTTTTCCTTCTTCACTTTTTTCCCTCCCCTTTTTCCCTTAAAAAAACTCGTATTTGATTATCATCATCATTGTCGTAGTCGTCGCCTCTTGCCTGCCTCCATTTACACTGGAAAGACTTAGCGCCTCCACTCTCTCAGAGGTGTATATGTGTATATTGACACAAATTTTTTTGTGCTCTTGAGAAACTCTAATTTTTTTCCTTATCCTTCCCTATCATGATGATATGTAGGAGCACCGTGGAAAAAAATTGTAAGCATGCATACCTCTACATTACGCCACATCCAGTTATTTTTTGGTGAGGGGACCGAAACAGAGGAAAAAAGAAAGAGCACAAACTGTCATATCCTCATCATATCATCCTCTACATTTGTGTGTGTGTGTGTGGATGTGTGAGCCACTTGACATTTTCTTCCGCTCTCTTTTTCCCCTCATGCTTGACAAACTAACAATGACATACGAGACGACGACAAGTGGCCTCCTCCTTGCCTTTTACTTTCGACAAAAAAATGTAGTCGTCGTCACCACTCCAAAAGTTTTTTTTTTCTGCTTTCGAACTACTTTTTTTTGTTTGCTTTTCAGGTTAAAGAAGTAACCAAGTTAAAGTCATCCTACTACGTAAAAAAATGTGTGTGTGTGTGTGTTCTATAGCAACTCTTGGGTTTTTATTTTGGCGCGAAAAATTTACATGAAATATATTTTTCATGGGAGCCAATCCCTTTACAAATTTTTTTCTTCTTCTGCTTTTTTTGCATGACCGAACCTCGCCCAGGATGTGGAGAAATCAAAATGCAAATGCACTTGTTACAAGTGTTTCCGCAATAAAAATATAAATCAGATAAAAATATAAAGTGGTTATTACTGCGAGGACGCCAGCTGGAGTCTTCATGTAAGACGAGCCATAATTATATAGTATTAGGATGATGGAAGAAGGGCAAAGCCTCTGGGAGGTCTTCAAGGAGAAAGGACTATGCTGGTCACTCATTTGCTTATCCCAATTTATTTTATTGTATCTTTTCCTTTCATCCTTGAACAACAACTGGGTACTCACTACTACTACTACTACTACTACTGATGACAGGCTTTACTTGAATTCCCAACGAAAACAAAAATTGTATCGTTTTTTTTCTTCAAGTTATATAATACATTGTGATTGCGATGTGAGTGTGTGCATGTTTATGTTTCACAAACATAAACAGATTTCCATGTTCCCGTTCATTTTTTTCTCCCCTCCTTCTTACAAAAAAAGTCCGGAGAGTTAGGTTCTGCAGAGGATAAAAAAGAGAGCAGGAAAAAATCAAATGAGTTTTTGTTCATTTTTTCCTTCTTTCAGCGTAAGGAAGTACAGCTAGTAGTATAGAAGAAGTACCAGGAAAAAAATGGAAGGTGGATGGACGAATGTGCCTGGAATTTTTAAGTGGAACATTTTCCTCTCGTTTCCTTTGCTCTATGACTTATTGCCAAAAAAATTCTTGCATCCATTGTTCTCCCTTATGCTTCCTTTCTCCACAGCATTGCAGTGGAGCATGGATACACATACACGCATTCATCTACCTTGTTTTTTTAAAGAGACACACAGAGTCAAGTCGAGATCTCTACATCTCATTTATGAGTTCTCCATTCAGCCTTTGACCCACAGTCATTCATTCCAAGTCAGTCAGTCAAGTTTTTGGAACGGAGCTCACAAAAGAAGGAAAAATATTATATTTATTATATCGAAATACCTAAACAAATTTTGTTATAATAGATTCCTCCATGTTCACAGATGTATACAATTTGAGCTTTCGGCTTAAATGGTTGTGTCGCGTCACTTTTTTTTATCCCTTTCCTTCCTTTTTTCCTCTCTTCTGTCATTTTCGGTGGCTCTGAGAAAAAAAGTCTGGATCCTGTGAGCAAACATTTTTTTAGGGTGGAGTTTAGCTGAGGTAAGCACGACAAGATAAGTATAAGTAAGAGCGCACAATGGCATGAGCGTGAACACGGAAAGAAGATGCATGTGAGATGAAGAACGGCTGAGTGGACTGGAGCTGACTTGAGAAGAGGTTTTTTGTATGCATACGGTGGAGCGCGTACTTACTCTCGTAATAAATGAAGCAAACCTTTATATCCACAATTTAAAAAAAAACGACCAAGAGACTTCTGTTCCTTTCGCCTCTACTCCCTTTTCTTTAGAGATTCGGGCTTTTTTGTATAAAGAAAGAAGAATTTGTGTGGCAGGCTCTGGTGCCTCTGATGTGATGTGATACAACGATCACGAAAGTCGACGGTGATGATGACGGTTTGCTCCATAATATACACTTTTATGCACAGCACACATCCAAATTCCTATTATGAATGGGAGGCAGCTCGAGAGAGAGAAAAAAAAGTCAGTCGTGTTTACCCCGTTCGTAAGTAAACTTATATGGAAATTTACTACCATCTTTATTGTGCATGCATTTCCTCGCATACTCTTTGGAGAGCGAGAAAAAAAATTCGAAGCAAAGGAGAAATAATAATAAATAACACATTTGAAGTAAAGCAAAGAAGAAGAAAAAACCCTTGCCTCTTCGCTCTTCACAGAGGTTATAAAGATATGACGTTTTTATTTGCATACAAATAGCCAAAAAAAAGTCGTTGAACGGGAACGGGTGAAGAGTATAAAAAAAACGGAGTGAGTACATAAAAAATACTGACATGTTGTATGCAATGCATAACTTTTACTATTATTGCTATCATTATTACGATGGAAAAAATATAAATATTATACACTTATTTCTGTTGTGAAAATATTTTTTGGTTCCATTTTCCCTCCAAATATTTTCCATGTGCGGTTGTATTTAGTAGTATGTATATTTTTTTTGCACAAAACATGTTTGTATACTCAGAGGACCCTGAGAGATGAGGACAGCGCGAGTAGAAAAAGAGTGTACACATAAAAAATAAGTGTTGTGACCACCAACCAATATTTATTGACTGGAAAGTCAACCTGGGACTCGGATCAGAGAGGACACGAAAAAAAAACTTTCTAGTGACCACTACTCCACCAATTCCTCCTACTGTTTCGCCCAAACAATTTTATTTTTTGGTGAGGGAAAGAGCATAATATCTATCGAAATAAATGAAGGAAAAAAATAGGAACGGAGAAGGAAATGATGAAACGAGGTCGCCAAAATCCATTCAAAGATTTATTGAAGATATGAAATGCTTTGGGTGGACTGAAGAATCCTTGTTTTTATTTTGCCACGCTTGTAAATACAGTAGCATAGCACGCCAAAACCAATGCATTCATTTGTCTAGGTGGGAGGTATATTGGATCCCACTTCTCGTTTTTTTTTGCAAAACAAAACAAACAAACAAACAAAACAGCACACCAACTTTTCCAAAAATAAATGTTCCAGGGAGGAGGAAAGCGAGAGAAAATAATCAATAAAAATAATGACATCCATGTCCTCACCAACACGACCGCCACCAACGTCGTTGGCACTACCTCAAAAATATATATGTATAATATATTTTGGAGCACACACGACACAACCCTAAAAAAAAGTAGAGTCACATGGATGAGATTGTCTTTTTGTAAACACCAAACACTATGTTTTCTCTCGTGTGTGCAGAGGTGGTAAATAAAAAAAAGTTGGTGGTGTGGATTTACCTGTGGAAAACCCTTTCCTGAGGTTTTTCTTTTTCCTTCTGTGAACATGAAGTTGATTTTATATATTTATTTTTTTGTGTGCATTGTTTGCATATTACCATAATGTTATGCACTACGAATGTATTTGACTTTACAACTTGAGTGATAGGATTTTTTTTTGCAAAACAAAAATGGTTTTGAAACTTGGATCCTTCTCCCCAAAAAAATCGGAGGAATAAATTTTAGTGTTCATACATTTTTGTAATACATTTCACACAAAGCACAAAACCTCTCTCACACACACACCACTGTTGTGGAAGTGACGGTGACGGTGGTGGTGATCGTGCGGGAAAAGGAGGAAGTACCACACACGAATCAGTTTACAACAAATATTTTGGTAATCAAGCTTACCCCGAATAAAACAAAAACAGAGAGACTAGAGACGAAGGTGAAGACAAAGCTCAGTATCGTTTGTCAGGTGACTTGAGTCTCTGACATGACTGGTGACCGCCNGGAGGAATAAATTTTAGTGTTCATACATTTTTGTAATACATTTCACACAAAGCACAAAACCTCTCTCACACACACACCACTGTTGTGGAAGTGACGGTGACGGTGGTGGTGATCGTGCGGGAAAAGGAGGAAGTACCACACACGAATCAGTTTACAACAAATATTTTGGTAATCAAGCTTACCCCGAATAAAACAAAAACAGAGAGACTAGAGACGAAGGTGAAGACAAAGCTCAGTATCGTTTGTCAGGTGACTTGAGTCTCTGACATGACTGGTGACCGCCCCTTTTGTTCTCGAGGAAATCGGTTAGCGAAGCACAGAGCAATCAGAGGAGGAAAATGAGGAATCAGGAAGTTGTGAAAATGAGTGTCATTACTTAAATGTCATCCATGCGTTGTATTCGCTGGAAAGTTTGCTTATTAAATTAATCCCAAACTTTGTATTGTTCCCTTCTCAATATTATTGACTCAAAAAGTTATTGTTATTATTCTTGGAAAATTTTCACTTGGGCATTTCCGAAAGGAAAATGTGGAGACACACACATGGAGCCCAAGGTGTTTATATTTCTATGCTCCATTCTGGGTTGTCTTGTACGATATTAGCAAGCTGTCAGTGTGTGGTCGTGACGATCACTTGGAGTAGTCTGTGGAGCTCAGCATTGACTCCTACTTTATATCTATTTTTCGTGGAACATAATAATACTATTTGTGTTGCTCCTTAGGATTCTCCCTTGGCGCATTCTTTCCACCAGAGCAGCTCACATGATCGCAGATTCAATTCCCAAGTCCAATTTTACAGATTTTTTCCCCTACTTTGTGCGTTTTCATGATGACACGAAAACTACACATCCTTGGCTTGGCTGGCAGCCGTAGTGGCTGTGTGTGGTGTGGCGCAGCCGGCGAAATATAAAAAAAACAGCGAGACACAACATGAGCGGATGTCTCCTTAATTTCGCTGAAAATTACTTTATCACAATTGAACAGATCCGAGTTTAAATATGCGGAATAATCTTCTCGATTTCTGAGCTTTTCCCTGCCTCCCACAAACTTTTCTTCACAAGATTTTCTACAGAGAAGAAGGAGTGTCCCTGCATAGCAGCTCGTCATCTTCCTCTTCATAGCTGCTGGGAGTGGAGCTCCAGCGATAAAAAAAATATTTTTTTTAGCTTGTACTATGCCGACGAAGATCAGAGAAATGGAGAAGAAGGGAAAATAATAATAATAACAATAATAATATGAGCAACCAATATTAAGGATCCCATTTCACGACTCATTTTTTTTATTCTCCTTCCCCGTAAACTGCCTTTTCTCTTCATAGTTATTCATCCCGAAACAAATAAATACAGCACGTAAAAGGTTACACGATGCTCTACTGTTATTGCTCGGCTTTCTTTTTGTTACGCTTCCATTTTATTTTTATACATACGTGTGTAGTTCATTGCTGCATGAATGGGTGCGGGCGTTTTCGTGCATTATGCATCCATTTCTTTTTCCAAGCTTCAGGATTTCCAGTCAACCATGCGATAAAGTTATCAAAAGAACTGCACCAAAAAATATACCTTCATATGTAGCTCAAACATGCATGAAGTCACTTTCTGCAGTGGCATTACCAACAACAAAATCGACTCCTGTAATTTTGGCGGTTCATTCTTAAATATTTCATTCATTTGATCAAATATGGATCCTCTAATGATTGGATTTGGAGGTATTTGCGAAAATTACATTATTTCGGGTATTCATTTACTGAAAATGTGTTCTTTCTTTAAAAAAAACTACAATATATCTGCATAACAGGAACTACTTGATGATATTTAATAATTAAACAGATACTTCAAGTCGGATCCCCATTTTTTATGGAACTGGAAGACTAGCTTTGAGGAATGAAAAGGATAGGATTTTTTTTTGCTAAATCAAGGCGACAACTTTTATACCTTTTTTTTGTTGAAAAGTTGCTCCACATTCCATTCCCTTCTTTATGTATTGTTCCCAACCACATGAGTGATGTAATAGAAGATGGAAAGGACGGGGAAGGATGATGTGCCAAAATGAAATGGAACTTGAAATCGGAATAGAATTGCAATATCCCAAAAAAAAATTTCTACTTACCTTTTTTTCCTTCGCTGCGAAATTTTTTTTATGCTCTTGTATCTTTCCCCGGAAAATTCGCCAATTTTCTGGAATATGACGACTGTTCCAGAAAAAGGAAACCTTTTTTTCTCTCTCGACTCTGTTGACGTGAACAATAGTATCAGGACTCAGAGAACAAGTTTCATTCACAACTCATGTATTTCCTCTCTCCAAATAA
>JAHZNF010002210.1:0-12534 GCA_027744215.1 Troglopedetes dispersus
CTTCAACAACAGGATAATCAGAATATCGTGTTTCTCGAGTCTGGTCAAATCTTGTCTTTCTGGTGACTCCGCCTTGAAGAGGGGTCGTAGTGAGGCAGTCGTCACAAACACTGACAATAATTCGGTCCACGTCAGGTGGAACTGAATGAGAAAGAGGTTTTCGAACAAGAGGGAAATGTACAAGTTTAACCACTGAGGAGAATGAAGAGCAACAAAGAAGAGCGGAGCGTTTAACCCTTGGTTTCTGGAAATCTTCCACCACGGCCTAAACCAAAAAATAGCACAAGTTAATTACCAATTCGGATGTATTGAAAAAGCTCGCAGTAATAATTAAAAGGAATATTTGTATGGATATGGATATGTAGTAGTAATGTACCATATTTGGTGCATATTTATTGGACCACGGGGAAATCACGTTAAATAATATTCGGCCTCCACCAGAACGTGTTGTTGTTCTGATTCTGGTCTCCGGCGTTTTTTTCGCTGTCATAATTTCGCACCTCAATTTGTCCTCAAAGCTTTGTAGACGCTGGGTACGAATGTTTCCTTCCACTAAGATCCTCCAATATGACATATAGGCCGTAAAGATATTCTCCCATCTACAAATCGGCAATGGCACCTCACTCGTTTCACCTACGCGCTCATTCTTCCTTTTAGGAAGTATCGCAGTGCTAAAACTTGACAAAATGATATTGACGACCGTTTTGTCAAAATCATGACTGCAAAACTTGTAGAACAAAGGTTCTCGCTGCAAGAAAGAAACACAAACACAATAAAGCAAACAGTAATATGCAGCACAAATCAAACTTGATTGGAAAAAGCTAAACATTAGTGAGCCTTTGGCATAAGTAAGTAAAGTATGGTTGGTTACCCGATGTGATGATAACATTGCATATGGTTCTAAAACTCTCGTTGCCAGAATCGGTGATGCCTCACAAAAATTCATTAACGTGTGCCCATCCAAGTACTTCACTAGTTCCTCGTACACCTCAAATGGCAGTATCTCCCACTTGAATCCGACCTCGTCGCCAGCGGTTGCAATTGTGTGTGTGCAACCTGCGGCGAATTCTTTCATTTGTCTCCTCATGTTCCACAGATACGGACTACTACGACTGTCCCAGGAAGTCTTCCACATCAGTCCAGAATCCTCAATTTGATTTTCAACTTGAAGAACATCTTCAGAAAACAGGTTTTTATCTCCGGGCATGTCGAATTCAAGCCAATGGTTTCCACTCAGTAATAAACCACCTCGATCTGTTAAGAATGTGACAAAGTATTATTAAGTAAACATTATTTCTTCAAACAAAACGTGCATAATCCTGCCAATAATGATCTTCAAAGAAAACTCGGATAAATGAACAAAGCTTACCGGCCACACGATTGTATGGAATTTTCAGAATAAGCGGACCTAATTTGGAATCGTCATCCAAAAGATAGCACGGGTTCTCCAGTGGCAATTTTTGCAACTGCCAATCCTCAAGTAAATGAGCATTTGCGGGGTCACAGGCCAGGATTATTCCAATGTCAGTATCTACATGGTACAAAATCTTTCCAACTACTTTACCGGTCACGTCAATTAAATTAATACTACATGGTGACACCAGCATTGCTTTGGAATGGGTCCTCAGTTTGTCTGCCAATCCTCCCATTTGTACCGCCATGCTGCTGAAGTCTACACAAGGAAGAGATTAAAAAACCAATTATTTTATCCGAAGGAAAATACGTTGACTATAGAATTGATTTACTCGTCTTTAGTTCCACATTCTTTCTGCCACACGACCAATCTTAGTCAATGCAGGGTGAAGACGTCTACAAACGTTTATACATACGTCTATTAAAGGCGTCATTACAAACTATAAACACTTAACGCATTTTGTCCAATATTACCTTATTTTTAATTCCTGTGAATAAAAATTCTTCAAGCAAGAACCTTTCCTGGAAAAAGAAAGATATTATGCACAAAAATTATATTTTCACAAATATCACTGGAAATTTTTTATACACACGACCAATCTTAGTCAATGCAGGATGAAGACGTCTATAAACGTTTATACGTCTATTAAAGGTGTCATTACAAACTATAAACACTATTAACGCATTTTGTCCAATATTACCTTATTTTTAATTCCTGTGAATAAAAATTATTCAAGCAAGAACATGAGCCGTGAACCGGTTGAGTTGGTCGTATGTAGTTTGTCTGGAAGAAGCAAGAACCTTTCCTGGAAAAAGAAAGATATTATGCACAAAAATTATATTTTCACAAATATCACTGGAAATTTTTTATACGTCTTGGAGTTGTGAACAATGATATGCATTATGCAATATCACAAACAACAACCACGCGCACGCATGCATTACGCACAAAAACGTATCTCCGTCAAATATCTACGGCCACATTATCCATCATATTATTTCTTATTTCTGAAGATGTTTGGATGTGTGCGTGTGTAATGTGTGGTACAAAAAACAATAATGCATCAACAATATTATGCATTCCTAATTCCGGTTGTGATGTTGCGAGTGATTGTTGGCGGGCGGTCCTTAGCATTCCAGCGATATCTTTCTTGTACGAAACTGAATTGAATATTATGTAAATTACTTGAAGTTTATGAACACACACACACGACACATTAGTGCATGTGCCGCTTGCATGGTATTCCGGGTATTCGGCTTGTGTAAAAATCTAAAATTGTTCTGATGTGCTTAGCTTGTGACGCGACGTATCCCCCCATGTCGTTGTCCCACCCAATGTTTTCATGCCGCCACCAACCCCCATAACATGAAAGGGTGAAACTGCCCTTCCGTGAAAACTGCCCTGCGACAGTTTTAGGTTTAGTCAACTTTAAAATCAGTACAGACCACTATTGACTCGAAGCATTGGTTGGGCTGGAACTTAAAAATAGGATTGTTAATTACTAATTACTGTTACTGATACGCATTGATTACCAAGTCTTTCCAGACAATGGCGATTGGAATAATGTGCACTTTTATGGATCAAGGTTACAACAGGTAGTGTCGAAGTAAATGACATAATGGAAAAACTTTATCATAATTACATGTATTGTGTTTTGGATGCAAATGCTTAACTTACCCCAAGGTACTTTTGAGGGTTCAAAGTTAAATTTAAGTTGACATATGGTCGAGTTGAAATTCATAAAAGAAGAATCGAGGACACGAGGCATTTACAAGTAATTTGCGGTTTTACGTTTTTCGCACCTGGTAACAACTTTAAAATCAGTACAGTACAGACCACTATTGACTCGAAGCATTGGTTGGGCTGGAACTTAAAAATAGGATTGTTAATTACTAATTACTGTTACTGATACGCATTGATGCCAAGTCTTTCCAGACAATGGCGATTGGAATAATGTGCACTTTTATGGATCAAGGTTACAGGTAGTGTCGAAGTAAATGACATAATGGAAGAACTTTATCATAATTACATGTATTGTGTTTTGTATGCAAATGCTTAACTTACCCCAAGGTACCTTTGAGGGTTCAAAGTTAAATTTAAGTTGGCATATGGTCAAGTTGAAATTCATAAAAGAAGAATCGAGGACACGAGGCATTTACAAGTAATTTGCGGTTTTACGTTTTTCGCACCTGGTATCGTAAACTCCAACAATCATACTCCGTCATTACGGTACGTTTTACTACCAAGCATATATCTCATAAAGGTAAAGAAGGTAGTAACAATGAAAAGTAGAGTTCAGAGGCAGACAGGGTTCTATTCTATCCTATTCAGAGGTGTCTGGTACATATACATCACATTTGCATTGGTCATGGACATGTATGGGCTAAAAATAAAATTCTACTAATCTAGGCCAACACACGGTGTGCTGAACAAAGTGGAAATACCCTTTATTCACCCCAAATCTCGTGAGGTGTGATAATGGACTCGCAACTACTGCGTCTTAAAAACTTCCTTCATACTTTTCCGACGATCTATATCTCCATACCTTAAATAAATAACTGTTGTGTCACCACCACCGAATGATCTCATCAGTAACTTATTATTATTATATTTCCCGCATGACCTAAATCCTCCTCGAACCGTTATGCGTAAGGAATTATTATTCCATTAATAAAGCCGACACAGTGGATTAACCTTTCTTTCCGTTGTCGAGTCACGTGTACTTCATACTACCTTTCTCCATTTCACATGTGAAATGTAATAAGTAAACCCAAGTAACAGTTTCACATCTCTCAAATCTGCGTAGGTCCATCATTGTTGAGGTCGGCACAAACATGTTAATTCTGGTTTCCTCGATGATCTGTCACCCACCACGAATCACCTACGTGGACACTTCCCCAAACTGGAAATTTTGGACCTTTTATTTAAGGCGCAGGTTAACCCTGAACTTCACTTCTTGTTCGGCAGCGACAAGGTCAAGATCTTCTGCCTGCGGTCTAGTTTTCGGGAGCTGATTGTTAGTGAGTGAAGATTTTCCACGTTAAATTTAGTTTTAATTGTTTTTTGGGGCAAGATGAGAGTTGTTTCATCTTTGCTAGCGTTTTCGCTGGCATCCAGTTTTACTCTGGCCCTGGGTTACCAACCTCCGGTGGGCTTTTACGACAATCGAGTTGACGAAGTTGCACCTGCCGCACCAAGAACGTTTGCTCATGAAACCGTATCCCCTCAAAAGATTATTATTGGCTGCTCAGGAGTCCGAATGCCGGATGGTACGAGCCAAGTCTTGAACTACTACTTCATTGACGCAACAGGTGAAAAGAAGATGGTCAAGCCGGGAGCAGCGATGGAAGCAGTGATCCCACCTCCACGAGGATATCCCCATCTTTCCCGCAAGCAAAAGATAACCATGGATGATCTGTGCTTCCCTGAACCTTGCATGGCTCCACCTTGCAGGACACGTAGTCCGAGACCTCCGGAGCGTGATCAGGCGGAAACTAGCAATGGTTGGGGCTCATGGGGAGGTGGACGTAAGTGAATGAAACTAAATCAATTGTTTTCCTCTTTTATTTTTTTAAGACTCTAAATTAAATTTGATTTCTAAAACATTTTTAGTTTGGTCTTGGCTGCCTTCCCTTCCTGAAGTGTTTATCGGCAGTGGGGGCAATATGCAAACATCTGCAGCTCTGGGTTGGGATGGTGTGAGTCTGGGAACTTGGGGAGGCATTGGAGGAGGTGTGGATGCTGGTGGATGGGGGTGGCCAAAAAGTGAGAAAGAATAGAAAATATACAAGTTGTACTTCAGTAATTTAATATTTTTAACAATCGTTGATTTTTTGATGTACCCAAACATAGCAGGTGCTTCCTCATCTTCATCCAGCAGTTCTTCAAGCAGTTCAAGTGGAAGTGGTTCTACCGCAAATTCCACCAGTTCTTCTAATTCAACCGCTTCGTCAGAGGGAGGTGGATCTGCTTCGGCAAGTGGAAGTGCAAGCGGTTCAGCCAGTGCGTCATCGGGAAATTCTTCGGCAAATGCTTCCAGCAATGCTACATCAAATGCGACAGCCAGTAGCGGCTCTGGTGGCAATTCGACAGATCCTGGATCAGGCAATAACTCCACAACAACCACGACCCCAGCACCGTCAACTACTAACGGTACCACTCCTGCTCCCTCGACGAATGGCACTTCCTCCACTCCAGAACCATCGACGAACGGTACCTCAACAACCCCTGCTCCTTCTAATAACTCGACCACCACCCCTGCCCCTGGAAACGGAACATCGACAACTGCTGCGCCTGGAAATGGAACCTCAGGTTGCCCCGTTAGTGGGGATGGCAGTAGTAGCAGTTCTTCCAGCAGTAGCTCCAGTTCATCATCTTCAAGTAGCTCAAGTTCCTCTAGTAGTTCTTCTTCATCTTCCAGCAGTTCTTCCGGAAGTGGTGGTGGATGTCAGTGTCCAGAAGGAACAGAACCGGCATCAGACAACTCTACAACCACAACAACAACAACAACAAGCACAACCACTAGCACTACGACCACCACACCTGCTCCTTCAACAACTCCAGCTCCTTCTCAGTGTTCCTGTCCGTCTTCCAATTCAAGCGCCTCTTCTAACTCCACCTCATCTGCTTCCTCCAACTCAACTTCATCCAGCAGTAGCAGTAGTTCGTCATCGTCTTCTTCTTCCTCCTCCTCCTCCGGAGGGGGCGGCTCGCCAGGTTGCAGCACGACAACTCCAGGTATTATGTGGTTATTTTAAACGAGAACAAGACTTACCTTTCAATCTCAAGGAATTTTTCCTTAAATTTCAAATAAGCTTACTTGATTATTATTGTTTCTTGCAGCACCAAATCCATGTCCGACCAACAATAACCAAACTGGAGGTGGCAACTCTACTTCATCGTCATCATCAAGCTCATCCTCTTCATCCAGCTCGTCTTCATCATCCTCCTCTTCTTCCTCCTCCTCCTCATCGTCCTCCAGCAGCTCCAGCAGTAGTGGGGGCAGCGGAGGTAACTCCACGGCTCCAGGAAACAGTGGCAACTCTACTACGCAGCCAAGTAATTCCACTTGCCCAACAACTTGCGACTGTTGTGATAAGTGTCCAAAAGCCAAAGCTGAACAGGTTCATCATTATTACTACTACCCGGTTCAGTCAGGATCACCTCCAAATGAAGTGAACTATCATCCTTATTCTAATCCCTCATCCTCGTTTAATAATAACTGGGACTTGTACAATGACTTCCGGCACCACCATCCTGGCGCGTCAGGAGACTTCCATTCGGGTCCAGCTTCCATGCACCCATCATGGCCCTTCTACCGCGCTGAAGATATCTCCTTGGATAGCGGAGAATTACCAAAGCAAGAAAGAGTAATGGAGGCTTCATATTACGCTAGTATGCCCGGAGCTATTCGTGGCCAGGTGCCCATAATTTTCTACCCGTCGTGCTCAAAGGAAGCTCACTTCCAGCCAGCAGTTATCAGCTACTGCACATCCTACCATTCCAACTACGGGAGAAGTATGAAGGACACGCCAGACGAGGGAAATAAATTGGACGATATCCCTTCTGCATTCCTTAACAAGCCCAGTAGCAAAACGAGGAAAGTGAAAAAGTAGTTCTTATACACCTTCTAAAAACTATAAATCGTATTCATGATTTCTGATGTATGGTGCCTATATACTTATTACTTAGAATTTTAATTTTTCTAACTTAGTTTGAGTATCTCGTTCTTATCTACTCATCGGTTGTGTTCATTGCAAAAATAAAAAGAAATCGAAAGTGTCATGTTGTTTTCAATATTATTGCCTCTTACTAAATATGAATGCATTATTATATTGGTCACACTTCAAAATGCCGTTCGGTGAAAACTTCAAGGCGAAAGTTTCATTTTTTCTTTGTAGCTCGATAACCATTCAGTTGGACCAGTTATTAGAGGTTCACATGCATTATCAAACGGACAATTTTGTAATCAGAATGCAAAATGCATACATATTTTATTAATTAATTAGTTATTTTTATGACATCAAATAGTATAACGAACATGCAATATATACTACACCGTAATTTGTCACTTTACTACACAATCGATATAATGCTATCAAATATAATGAAGGCTTAGGTCGTACAAAATTATTCTTCTTACTTTTATTATATGTCTCTGTATCCGCTTCGGTTACAAGATACTTTGGGAGATTTGTAGCGTCAAAACTGCTGTGCAGTTGTAGTAATAACGCTTTGAACTCACACTGACTTTGATTTACTATTCTTGCAAATATGTGTGTTTCGAAGTGTTCAAAGAGCGAAGCCTGGCTCCGTTGTTAGTTTAAAACTACAATTTAAGTAATAATAATAACATGCAAAACTGGTATAACATACTATCTTATTTAAAATATTGTTGTCTGTACAAAAGATACTGGTTTGTATCCATTACATTTAGCAAGTCCATGTGAAGATGTGGCGTATGTTTGAGTTCGTATCAGCTAAACCTGTCCTCAAACTTTATCATTGAAGCCCTCACTAACATTTGGTAAATAAAACGTTTATCTATGCTTTGTAGAGTGAACCACGGCGATCGGGGGCTGTAGTCAATTCGTAAACATTTATAAAACGAACCTTCTCGTATCTCACTATAAATTTAAAAATATCAAATAAATTATTTTATTCTCCAAAATAGTATAGTATGCTAAATCTTTTAACGCATAAGCATACGTGTAAATACAGAAGGCATGCAGCTACTCACCTTTTAAAACAGTAGAATTCATAAAGTTTAACTATACATCTTTCTGGTGCGCTATGATTTTCCTGAACTTCTGACAGATTAGCACCAGGCACCCCAACAATCGACAGAAATTTTGAAAATCTACCAAACTGATCATATCTTGATTGAAGTATAATATTGTGAAATTGGAGGCCCGCATGCATCTCCCAGTTCTGAAAAAAATGTCAAGAAACAACACATTCTTGTATTAAGTACTAAGCCTATACTACTGGCAGCAAGCAGAGTAACAACACAAAATCGACAGAAATTACAAATTCACCTTCAGACCAAAGTGTTTTTGAAACATGTAAATTAAAGTAAAGAGGAGGACACCTGGTGAAGAAGCGCCTAATTCAGAAGTTTCCCAGAAATGCGTCTCCTCTATTCGACCATTGATTCCTGCAAGTTAAGATATCTCAGCATGAAAAGAGACAATCACATATATTATGTAATCCACAAAAGAGGTGAAGTCTTCAAGAACGAAAAGAGAAACTTACCAACTGTCAGTTCTCGTTCTGCATATTCCGTTAATGCTAAAACGAATTTGTAATACACATTGTCATAAAAAAGCTTATCCACCATTCTGTGCTCCTTGAGCATTTGCTGAATTCCGAGACATATATACAGTATCTGGTCAGCACGATATTTCTCTCCATTTGGTTTTAACCCTCCTTTCGTCACGAACTCGGTAAGTTTCGAGGATAAGTCTATTGAATTCAATAATCTCGGGTCAGACGAAGCTCCAAACATTGACTTCCAAGCTCGCAGAGCGTAGTCAACCTAATGAAAATTTCAATCATTATTCTTGAAACTTTGACCAAGTTAACGAAATGGACATGATATGAACAAAAAAAAGAGACAAGATCGTACTCGAGGGTTCTTCATTACAGGCACTGGTGGTATCGCGCTGGTAGATGTAGGAGGCATTCCCATTCCCGGATAGCTTGGCGAATGCATCCCAAACGGAACAGGTGCAGACGCCGACGGAGGCAGTGGTCGAGGTACCGTGCTCATAGAAGTAGCTCCTAACGGTTGATAATTACGTTGGTCGTACACAAACGGAGGCTGAATAGGTTTCGGTGCAGGAAGTTGGTTGTTAATTGTGTTATAAAAGTTTTCGTGTGGCTGACCAACCAAGGGAGTAGTGGGAGGGGTGGCATATAATGGTGCCATATTCGTGGGTTGCGGGCAAATTCTATCAACTAAGGATGACATGGCTGGTACTGGTGGAATTTGGAGTTGGGGAGCTGGTGGGTTACAGCAATCAGGCTTAAACGTGCCCATGTTTCCATGTGCTTCAAAATGTATTGGTCTTCCAGTAGCACTAGATGGAGATCTCCTTGAGTTGATTGCAAAGTCATCTCGTCCAACTCCTGCAGGTCCCGGTCTACAACACGCTTCAGTTGGTTTGAAAGGTTGGTAAGTTTGTTTCTGCTCATTTCTGGTATTGCTCGGTTCTGTAGGAGACCCAGTGTTCCCTTTGTCATTTGAAGAGGTCTGCCCGGCCGTGGTGTTGCTGCCGGTGCTTCTGCCGGCCGTATCATTTGTTTTATCGTTTTTATCGTGATCATCCGGAGGCCGTTTTTCCTTAGTACTATCTTTGTCCTTGTCGTTATTATCACCATCCTCTGAGGTATGTCGAGATTTCTTGCTCGTATCACCAAGTATTACCGGAATTGGGATAGGGATAGGAATAGGGAGCGGGAAAGGCACAGGCACAGGAGTTTCAACGAAATATCCCGGAAATGGAACATGTACCAGAGTTGGTATTGGCACAGGGACGTAGTGGACCACATCCTCTGGGGCTGCCATTGGAATCCTGTCCATTTCGTTTAGTTCTGAGATATCCGTTTGAGTTTCCACTGTCTTTTTTAAAGGTGTAATGTAGCACTGCACGTCTCTCACTTTTGGAGGATTCGCGTGTTTCTTTATAAGTGCAATAATGGAATGTATTTCTTCCATCGTCAGTATGTCGAGTATGTGATCAGTTGGACCAATCTCAACATCATCCACTAAAAAAAATATTTCATCAAGTTAATTTTCCCCAATTAGAACACGACGACCATACAAATGTGTAAATGCTATGCAAATTCATTACGTACTGCTTATCTCTATATCATCGTCATCATCATCTAGTTCGATGACTTCATTCATTGAATTTCTTGAAGCTGGAGGAGACTTCCTTCGTGCTCTTTTGCTCGCCGGTGGTCCTGAAGTAGTTGATCCATTTCCTAATGCTAAAGTCGATCTATCCGATGTTGGCTGTGGTAGGTACAAAACTTGCCGAATATTCTTCAAAAAGTCAAGAGGCTTCGGAAGGCAGGCCAGTGAACAGACTGCATATTTTGAGGTACCGTTTGCAAAATATTCCACAAGGTCATAGTTATACTTTTTCACCTACCGAGTAAAAGAGTAAAAAAAATTTCAAGATGCATCAATCAATGCAAAACGTTAGCGATATAAGGTTCAGGGTCTCTTAAATTACCTTGCATGATGTGCACGATAGGATTTTCCGATTGCTCAAAATGAACAAATTTTTGCAAATGTGACTGCAGAAGCCGAACACTTTGTTTACTGAGGACAGCCAAAACATTGGAGTGGTGTATCCGAGATCCATGTTTACATACTTTGTACACATTTCACACTTTTCCGCTTTCGAAATTCCATGAGATTGAAGAGCGTCTTGAAAGCAAGCCTCCGAGCATACCTTAAAAGTTCCTTTCACGATCACTAATTCCTTGTGGACAGTCTTAAATATTCCACAGACACTACAAGAGTGCTCTGGTTGTGGCTTTGCTCTTGTTGGTTGATGCAAGTTTCTTTCACAGTACATTTCAACACACTCGTTGGAGCAGAATTCCTTAAAAATAATTAATGCACAACCATTTAAAACTTAGCTCGGCAAAGTGGAATGTGGATACGCTTAAACAATGTAGCAAACTACCTTTGGTGTATTTTTGGAGGGAATATTTGCAAGTATCACATTCCCAACCCGTCGAATGTCAAGCTGACAGTGGAAGCAGACTCTCGCATTTTTCTTGTAGCCTTCCAAGCATGCAGGTGTGCAAAACTGCCGAATATCACTTCCAAACCTCACACAGTATTTTCCAAGACTATTCCAAGGCACGTTCTTTCCACAAGTCACACACTTGCTACCAACGTCCATCTGGTACCTCCCTGTTTCACCAACGTGAGTATAAGAGACACAGCAATTAAATGAAATACTCAAAGTAGTTTTGCATTCTTTAACAATTATTAACAAACGATGAGATGTACGTACCAACGCATAATTCAGTGCAAAAGTTCATTGTCTCCCAAAAGTATGTTGTACTACTGGATCTCTCATTTTCGTCTAAAATTCCGCATTTTCCACAAGGAAGTGATCTTCCCTTACAATCCTTACCCTGGTTTCTGAATTTGTTGAAACAACTATTGGAGCAGAGGTAGACGTCGGATCCATATTGCCGGATCACAATAGTACATGTTGCAGTCTACAATTAACACGATTTATTCATTGAATCATTCCTTACTACTACGCACGAAGGGCTACTTTGCACTTTGCAAAGAAACTATTAAACATCTTACCTTCTTGCACACAAAGCATTTTTGCTTCTGACTAGGCGACTCGGCTTCCGCCTCCACATCTTCCAAATTAAAATCTACGTCTTCTTGTGACTTTCTTCTGGTTCGGAACACATTTGACGAATCCCCTTCCTCATCCGCAGAAATTGCCTGTAGATTTAACGGAAAAGGTATTTAATTTCTTTCCATGACTGGCTTTAATATACACACTATAATAAAAAACTCCTAACAAAAACCGTTTCAGCTTTACTGACATGAATTGTTTTTACTGCCTGCTCTGCAGCAGCTCGCCGGGGCCTACGCGAGGAGGAGGACTCTTCCCGAGGAGATCCCTCAACAATTGCAACTTCAACTTCCATCATACTCGAAATGTCCTATCAAGCAAACGAGCAACAACTATAGTAAATACCTAATATATAACCTAAAAACTTTGGTACCTAACTGGAGGTTAGGTTCATGTTCAGAAATATTCAGTTTATTATTACCACTTCTGTGACATTCTCGTCGTCATCAATTTGAAAGACTCTTTGATCCATGTTCAATACAATGGGTTCTGAAGCTTCGTCCGCGTTATTGTTAGCATTACACGCGTCGCTGGCTTGATTTCCCTGATCGTCGTCATCATCACTGTCAATGGGAATTACTTCAGGCTCATTTAAGCTATCAACATTTTTACCAGGAGCATTCGAATTCGAATCCTCATCCATGTCAAGATTCATCTCCATCATGCTGGTAATATCCTACACAAATTCAGGATTAAATTACATCAGCTTTAAAAAAG
>JAHZNF010002211.1:0-20167 GCA_027744215.1 Troglopedetes dispersus
AGTATCCAAGAAGCTATTGACAGCAAAACCGGAGTGCCACTCACTACTCTGTTTAAATTCAATCTGGTTATAACCGAGTTGACATATACGTATGAGCTTAATCATTCCATACATACACTTACATACATATAGAAGAGCAGTAGAAAACATTAGATATGACGAGCTTTTTTTAGCACTTTGATGGAATATAAGGTTCATGAATTAATAACGATTCGTAGCAAAGAAAGTTCATATTTATTCATTCTCGGTCATTACTCATTATAAATGTAAAATGAAGGTAAAATCATCTTCTAATATTATGTGGGAGTCATCAGCACAAGTAAGCTTTGCAGATCGAGGGTCCCTTTAATTCCAGCTGCAAACACCACGTACTCCTACGTGAGTAATATTCAGACCGCCACGAATTTCATAAGATTTTATGCAAAAGTTTGGTAGCGGCGATTACTATTAATGAAAGCATTGTCAGCAGCGTGAAGTAAGTACGAAAAGTCTTTTTGCTTTTTCGCTGAATTCGCTCCCCACATGAATGCCACGATGCAGGCGAAAAATAATAGCAACACTCCCACAAATGTAACAAGTACTGCAAAGTGAAAAAAAGGAAATTAGTTTTTATAGGCACAGGCCTTCGGATTTTGAATTCAACAGTTTCCTACCTCCTTCATCAAAAACAATGCTGCTAGAGTATGTGTGCAATCCTCTTCCAATTGTGAACTGAGTAGTGAGTGGCACTCCGGTTTTGCTGTCAATAGCTTCTTGGATACTGTTGTTCCGTCCATCCAACGTTACGTATCCGCTTTGACCAGTTAGCATTTTGCATCAAAGCGGAAGTAACAAAGTTATTTGTAGGATTCTTCAAAAACCTTTTTGCCCAGGGAGAAAAAATAGGCACTCTCCTTTGTCTCAAAGACAGTTTCTAGATAAGTAGGAAATGGGATTTCTGTCAGTCAGAGTGAGTAAGGGTAACTTTGAAACCTATGTGTTCAGTTCACAGAACAAATAATCACACACATGAATATCTCCTAAGTTATAGTGTCAACGATGCATTACCCCCACGGAATTCTGCAAGATGTGATGCAGACTGGATTTAGGAACACATTTTATCTTTGCTTAGCTATAAACCTCATTGGAGCATTGCTTTATCATATATACATATGTCCAAGTTACGTTAAAGAAAAGCCCTATAAGTTATAATAGACACAAAAGCATCTATCTGACATCCAAGACAGTTACATATTAACGCGAGACTAGAATATCTCCGCCCAAAGCGGATAACACGTAAACCTGTCATTAAGAACACAAAAACATGTTGGTGTCGATATTTACAGGCGGATTATGTGATCCAAAAAATGTTGCCACAAAATGAATGATTAAACAATGACTTCACTCAATATTTCGCATCGCATGAGAAGTTTTTAACATATTCTCGCAGAAACTACGTGTCATCTTAATTTCATTCGTGTCAATAACTATAATGCGACATAATATTGGTATTTGGAGAGACACGGAGACTTCTTTTATTTGACAAACTGACCGCCCCAATACTTACTGTAGTATCGATTTCCAGATTAGTCATGTGGAAGAATTATTGATCGATGCAGAAAATGCTATTTCATCAAAATAAATATCTTAAACATTGGGGAAAATACATTTTTCCCAATGTATATGCATTTGAAGAAAATAATGTTTTAAAGTACTGCAGCGGTATGAGGTGTGTTTTAATCAAATGGAATGTGGAGCGGAGCTGTTTCATCAAAGCACACGACACGACAAAATGATAAGGACATTGCAGCTATTTTGAACGTTTAGTGAAACTTGAATAAAAGTTTGACACCCACTTGTTCATGTTAGGTAACACCACCTGAACAAATGTAGTTGTGCACGTAGGATGGTAGAAATCGCTAGCTAACATCACGCAATGATATTAATTTTTTATCAACGGGAAACTTTCATTCTTAATAAATTATTATGGTGTACCTCATTGAATTTTTTTTTGCAGATTCAACGCAACGACTTTTTAGATGCCAGCAGAGCTAGGACATAACATAAATCAAGCAAGATATATACATTCAGCCATACTTGGGATTATGCTTGCTTTGACCTTCCTCCACAAACTGAATCCCTCACCGTATTTCTGCTTCACATAAACTACCACTTTTACAAGACGATGATGTCTACAAAAGTAGACACAGAACGCGAACCTGAAAGAAAAACTGTTACGACCAGAACCAACAAGAAAAACTCAACTTAACTTTTGTACGTCAAAACATGATATCTAATATTGCAAGATGAAAGTAATACAAGAAAAATTAATTAGGATGGTTTTTCTAAAAATGCGCAGCGAATGGGAAAATCCTACTCATCAAACAGACATGTCCCAAACCTGTTCACTTTGTTTCTGTTGCTCTGGTAAGGCGTGCACTTAAGTGTCTACTAATGCTTTGAAATGCTACATATACATACGTAGGTAGAATGGGAGATATTCTACGAAATCCCCAAGGTTCACGCTACTCAATTCCTTATATCAACTTCATTAACAAATCATTTTGTAAATCGAAATCGTTATTAAAGTAAGGCACAATAAAAAGACAGATTTCAGTTGTACTTACGTTTGCGTTCGTACAGTCTTCATTATGAAGGAAAACGAGATTCTAGCAATGGTGATGATAATTCCATTAATTGAACAAGATCGGATGAAAAAAAAATTCTACAATATTGTAGAGTTACTGCGTGCTAGCTTGATGCCTTTTTAACGAAATCATAATATGTATGTCATTGTGACTGTGATCCTCTCCGTCGGTGCTCAGTGCACATCTTTTGTATTTGCGTAGAATTGGACGTAAAATCCGATAATCTCCCTCCATTTTCTCTCTATCGTGTGTTGATGAGTATGATCCTTGAAAAACATGAGGATACATATATTAATGAACCACACATTCATATGAACAGATCTGTTGATGAAACACTTATTGTGTAAATCCATTTTCTCCATTAAAACCAGTGATGACGTAAATAAACCTCAGAACGAGTCTTATTCACTGTTAATCAGTTCCATAATATGAAATAAGCTTTTTGAAAATTATGAAGTAGAACTGGGATTTTATTAACGGGAATTTAGTTGCCTGTTTGCATGATCATGCATAACACTTGTTACTAATTTTGGTTCATTGGTACAGTTTAAAAATAATACACAATCGTACAAATGGCAACGAAGACAGCCAGACCGATTCCAATTTTAAGCATCCTGCCTCGATCCCCTTGGTCGTAAAGTTCAAGTTCCATGCCACATTGAATTAAGGTCTCCGACAACAACTCCATGGCTGAGGCATCATGAGCAATGAATTGGAGGGGAGCATCACCATCCACCCCAGCTCTGTTGGGCCTTAGAACATCGGGTAAAACAGACACACTACTGTTTCGCGGAGTTTCAAAGGAAGAAGCTGAAGAAGCTTGTGGAGCTCTTACGTTGTTCTCATTGAGGAGGTCCATATGGACCCTTTGCAAATTGCGAAAGCATTGCCAGACCTCATCTACAACACGGGACCGACGCCTGATTGCACTTTCCAGGGCCGTCTTTTTTTCTACGACTGGAATGTTCACCTTTGGTTTTCAATTTTACCGCTCCCCATGCATATAAGGTAATTTAAAGCAAATATTGTTCATATGTTTACATACTACTGGCATACACATCCGTAGGTAGAATTCTGTCCCGCATTGTTTCTTCCACAGAAATTACCAATGCGGCAACCTCGTCCCGTATGACATTCCACCTACTTCCGACCCAGTGAGAGGAGGGAGTTGGCGAGAGAAATACTGCGATGCTGCTGGATGCGGTTGGCTCCTCGTCCTTCGCTGCGAGTATTTTGAAAAACAATATTTTTTCACAAATGGCGAAATGATTATTCCTCGTTGAATTTTATGAGCACACTTCCACTCCCCTCCCGTCCGTTCTCGTTTGGAATTACCTGAGTAGATACCGTCACTGAGAGAGTTACGCACCACGATGGTGGCAGAGTTTCCCAGAAAGAGTGTTTGCACTAAATCGCTTAATGCGACAGCATTCAACTTCTCCTTCGCATTAAGTAAACTATCAGCACATCCTTGCACCAGGTCCACTTGACAGTTTTGACTCACATACCCTTTCGCCTGAAAGCACAAGCACAACAACAATTGAAACGGTAGCTCACGCGCTTTATCCCATCATAGAGAGTATATACGAGAAGTGCGGGTGTCAGCAAAATCCCATTTTATTCTAAGAACACCTGGGTATAATACAAAATCCATTATATACGTTTTGTAGAGCAATTA
Source organism: Troglopedetes dispersus (assembly GCA_027744215.1). Taxonomy (NCBI): domain Eukaryota; kingdom Metazoa; phylum Arthropoda; class Collembola; order Entomobryomorpha; family Paronellidae; genus Troglopedetes; species Troglopedetes dispersus. The sequence goes on from JAHZNF010002211.1 coordinate 4,306, forward strand.
ATAAGCTTTAAAATTTGGCAAAAAGAGAGGAGTGAGGGCCGTTCTCTATTTCATAATTAATTTTTTTCTTCAAGTTTCTCATAAGGTTTTCTCCGGAAGACTTTGCAACTTCCAATGAAGTTTTCTGCCACCTATTATGAAACTGGCGAAGGGTTGTTGGCTCATTCTGATGGTCGCTATACTGGCGTTTGCACAGAGCCCAAAATTTTTCGATTGGCCGAAGGTGGGGAACGTTGGGTGGGTTCTCGTGTTTCTCCACAATAGACATTTTTCCTCGTAAAAATTTCACCACATCCTTTTGATAGTGCACAGACGCCAGGTCGGGCCAGAAAACGACTTGGCTCATTTTGTGGTGCTCCTCGATGAAGGGAATCAGAATTTTCTTCAAGCACTCTTCCAAGTACGTTTTTGCGGTCATGGTGCCACGGGAAATGAAGGGTCGGGAAACATTTCCAAATTGATCAATCGCTTGCCAGACGAGAGCTTAGGGTCTGAACTGTGAAAAAATTGCCTCCCAGGGGTTTGCTGCGGATCCTGGACCACATACGTTTCGTCATCCATAACAATAATTTTTCGAAGCAATTTTTTTTCAGCAATGGTAGGCGAAGCTTAAATGCATCCTTCTGAGCACTTGTTTGTTTAGAGGTTCGTTTTTTGGTTCTGGCACGAATCCCTAGCTTCCTAACTTTAATTGCGTTCAAAGTAGCATCCTTCAGTTTTAGTTTTTTAGCCGCTTTTTTATTGGTTGTTGAAGGATCGTGTTCGAACAGGCGTTTCACAGCTGCGATCTTGTTCTTCGTCATTATTTTGGGGGTGCGACCTACCTGCAACTTAATTTTGCGCCTCCCGGATTCCTCGACTCTTTTTATCCATCTACTGATAGTATCCCATTTGTATCCTTCCTTTTTGAAATACAGCCATGTCTTCTTTTTGTCACCTTTGAACTCTTTTTTGTACTTTTCAGCGACGCGAGCTGCGAGCTCCACACTTACACTTCTTTTTATTTGGACACGCACCATTTTATGCTCTCGAGACTTTTAAATTATGAACCTAATTAGTAGAACTATTAACTAAAGGAAAAGCAGCGTCATAGGTCGAATCAGCTGTTCAGCGAACGCCATGCAAAATCCATCCGCACTTATGATATAGACTCTTTACGCTTCGTGCATTACCTGGTGGAACACACTAGCCTTGCGTGTATTTACTTTCATTTCACTTTTGGGATTATTGGATACATTAGTGTTTGGTAAGTCCCATAAATAAAAAATGTAATGAAAAAAGACGAGCTGATATGTGGCAAGGAACGTACAATATAATTTTTCAAACAGCTTCCAATGGTGAGGCTCATGTCCGCTTGGTTGAGTTTAGCAACAAGTTTACTGGTTAAGTTCCCCTTGCTCCAAAATATCTTCTGGTTAGCTCCTTCTCGAACGTACAATATGTACTTTGCATAGCCACCTGCATATAACATGAGAAAGAAAGACATGGTTTCTTGGAAATCAATGACGATAGTGTGTTTGCGTCTGGTTGGTGAGTGAGGGGATTTATAAGTGTTGACAAATAAATGTGGGTCCGTTAGTTTGTGGAAAAGACAAAGAAAAATGTGTCATGTCGTTATGTGATGTGTATTACTGTCAGTGCTTTCCTCATTGGAATGACTCAACATTAATGTGACAGGATTCCCCTCTTTGCTCTGATGATCCAAAATCTTGGAGAAAGGTTCCAACATCCGAAGGTCGTTAATATATTTTGTGGTTGAGACTTGCAGACTCATGGTACACTTTCGAAGGTAGTTTCCCGCCTGATAACATTATTGTAAAGGAAACAAAATGGTTTACATTGAGGAGGCTGGACAAGAGTGATACTCGATTTTATGGAGATGGATACATGGAAAACTTATTATTATTATCTAATTAAATGTACCACAAATGTGGAAAGAAAATCTTCGATTGTTGCGCTCGGCGAAGGGTTCCAGCCTAAAATTGGATCCGTTTTGATCATTGGAACAAGGGTTTTCCCGTTCCAAAAGACTGGCAGGTCATTCCTTTCTTCCAAAATGATAATGCATCCTGAAGATATTGCACATTGTGATCCTGTTGACGGCTGTAGTTTGATGGCGTTATTTAGTTGTCCCGTCGGGCGACTTCCTCCCGTTTTTCTTCGCGACAAATGGCTGGATTTAAGATGTTCTTCCTTCAGCTTTCCTCCTTCTTCTGTGGAAATGGGGTCTTCTTGAGGACGCATGTGTTGCTGTTGGTCCATTCGCACAGGGTGAGTGCCGTCTTCAGTCATTTTGACAGGTTGCCATTCACTCAAATCTCTTCCAAATTAATGATGACAAAAAATGACTAGGAATTTTGAAGAGGCTGGCAAGCCTGGAAAGTTTGTTCATCGTCTGATGACGGTAGTCAAACTAGATTAACATGCTTTTACCGTCTATCTATACTGCTAAAAAGTTTAACACAAACCAAGTCTCTCCTGTCGGGTGCCCTCCGATAAATATGTATCCGTAACGACTACGCCATTCATTTACGAATATAGTTGCGAGAAGAGAGACACCATTGAGTGTATCAATGAAATTCAGAATTTCTCTGGGTCTCTTCGTCGTCCTCTCGCATTCCGAAAAGGAGATTTGGGAGAACAGGAAATGCTTTGAATAATAGTAATGTATTGGCGCAATCGATCGCCGGTGTTAAGTGGAAATGGTACACAATACAACTACACATGCTATGTAGCTTTTGTTAGCATTTATGAAGACACAATTTTGTGAATGTTTATCAAGCATTTATGTTATCTAAACTAACTTATCTTAGCTTTCCGACTAAAGTTCATCGTTTCAATTTGTACGCTGTTGTAATCTCATCTCAGCATGCTTTTGAGCCGGCACAAAAGTGACACATTCAAAATTAAAAGAGAAGCAATTTAATTCGAAGATGTAAAATGTCAAGATAAGCATTCCTGTAACATGACATGCACATCTTATTGCTCCAAGTTCCCAGTTCTCAAATGGAAGAATATAACCCAGGTTGAGTAAGGTTCCGAATCTATCTACATCTCGGAGACTTGTGAGAATTCAAGCCAAACTGGGTGGTTCTGCGCTTAGATGTATATTTGATAAAGTCGAGAGATACATTGTCCGGTCAGACGATTATACCCTAAACAATTTAAACTTCAAGCAAGCGTTGTGAATTACAAGACAGACAAGTAACTGTAAGTGTTATGTAACAAAGCGTGACATTTATTGCAAGTGTACAATGACAAAAGCAACGGTCTTGATACATTAGTACATATGTACGTTAATGCATAGAATTTAGGTGACCTCGACTCGACTGCCGCATCGAGTGCAAAAGTTTGGTTGGTTAACATTGCAAAGATTCTTGTTACTGATGAAATGGCTGGAATTAGAACAAATTCAACCAGACAAAACCAGGGAAAATTTCTAAAACTTGTTTTATGGATGAATCCGAAACAAAACTTAAACCATTTTGGACTTCTTTCTTCTGCTTTTTGTTTGGTAATTGTATTGTGCCAGCTACTTTGTCCATTTTTGTATGTATACAATGTGCACTACTCTAGGGCTTTTATGAGGTTCTTATTCCTAATTTGTAAAGCTTGTTAAACTACATTGTTATATGAGTAACATCATTTAAGTTTTTCATATTTAAAATTATGCATTATGTCACAACATTTATGCTAAATGTTAAATTGCATTCCCTTTTAAAGGTTACTCTATAGGAATGGCTAAACGGACAAAGGAGCTGTGTACTTTGCTTTAATGGTGAATAAATATTTTCAAAGCAAGCCCGCACTCTTGAGCCCACATTATCTGTAGCAGAAAGTTGTTCTAAATACCTTTCTAAATATATAAGACTTCTTGTGGTTGACTTTCGCAAATACCAGCTAATTTCGACTTTTGTGCAAAATTCTCAAGCAATTTATAAGGATTCTGTATGTACGATTTCCCTAACCTTGGTAAATACTTGGTACGCAGCTACAATATCTGAAGGTGACGGACGGCTAAACTAGAAGCTCACAACAATAATTAACAAAACTTTATGCTCTTTAACTCTTTTGGGGAAACTGCTAACTTTCTACTAAACGAATCTTAATGAATTTATCCTCCCGATTCTCGACACGTGTTTTTGCCAGCACGAACAGTGTAGCAATAATTGTATATGTGTCAATCCACTTTCATAAAGCTCTCTCTCTCGATAAACATAGGATTAACGTCCAGTTTTTTTCCAATATTCGAGTTGTTACAAATCCACAGTGAGGTTGTTCCTTCTAGATTCTTGTCATGTGGGGCCTCTGATGCATGAATTTATGTATGTTTGACATTAAGTGTCTTCATTTGACGCACTTCCACACACACACTACCTTTGTTGAACATTGTCACATTGAGTTATATAAACCATTAAAAATAGGGAGACCATTAGACTAGCACCACTTAAATTGATATTTACATAGTTTTGGATCATATTTGTGAAAGCTATTAGACCGATGGAAGTGGAAGGCTTTAAAGTGACAATCAAATAAATAAACAAAAAAAAAACGCTCTCAGTGCGATTACTGGAGTGTAGTTTCCAATTTCTACAAACACAAATTGAACAGTGAGTTACAGTTTGCTGAACATTAGTTGTCAATCATTATACTACATACATATTTGCAATATTACATTCGTTCTACTTTGAATTGAACTCGGTGTTGATGCATTAAAAAGTGCAATAATGGATTACATTCATATGCTTGCGATATTGTGCTTCGGGAGCTTTTTTTTAGCTGATTCTAATTCCCATCAACATTCAGTTCGAGAAAATAATGGATCCATCCATAATGCATTTTCATCTCATTATAAATGACAACAATAGATTTCTTTTAAATAATGATTTCTTTTGCGCTCGTGTTTTTTTTCTCCTCATTTTTTTTACATTGCTTCACAAAGGCCCAACACGGAAAGTGTCTTTTTGTATAATTTGTAAAAAATGAGACGGCACGAACTCGTCCATCAGACTTTGACTTGAAGCAACGCTGAATAAAGACACTGGGTAGCTGAGGAACTAGCTTCGAGAACACAGAAGGCTTTCTTGAATTCTTCAATGTTCACAACAGAATACTGTACAATGCTTGCTGATATTCATGTTCTGAAAATGAACTAGTGGAGTTGGAATGGAGCGTGAGAGCGTATAGCTAGGAAGAGACCAGGAACAAGTGTGCCTGCAAAAATCAGCTTTCTTCCTCGTTGTAAACGTCGAAGCAAGCGAATCTCGTTTGGGCTGCCCGCATAGCAAGTTGAGGTTGGGTAATGTTAGCTTCATAATTTTCTTTCTCCAGCCTGCTCCAAGCATATATGGTAGGTAATCCTACCAACAGCATTCAGTTGGGCTTCACGATGCACTTTCGAGCGGTGGTGGCTCTGGTTTATAACGTCTGCGAGGATTTACTTATTTGGCTGAAACGACACCAGCTCAGCTATTAGTTAATACGAAAAGACTGGTTGTAGTGCATTCAGGAGCCACACTATTATTCCCTTGGCATTGTATTGTGCTCGTTTTTTTTTGTCTGAAGAATGCTCGCAAAAATATTGTGCTGTGCACACAAACCAAGGAGAGTGTGAATTTATTTTATTGGAATTGTATGAAAAGAAAAAGTTGTGTGGATTCATTTCTTCACACAGTTCTGCATTTATAATGTTGCTCAGTCCTTTCTCGTATTGTCACTCGAAATTCGGCTGGACAGAAGGAACTACGATCGTGATGGAGAGGATTGCTGTGTGAAGTCTGGGTTAGCTAGCAGAGGCTCAAAGCAATTCAGTTATCGTCATTCAGTGACCAATAAAAAGGAGGAAAAAGATGTTATTATTATTAAGTTGTTTATAACTTTGAAAGGTCTCGAAAAGCCTATTTTTAGAGGCGAAGCAGGACAGTGGTGTGATTCGAGTGTTTTTCGGAGTTTCTCACAATACCCATATCTCTTTGGAAAGTTTTCTCTCTCACTCTCAAGCGAGATCACACTGAGCTGCAGCCTATACTTTACACATCCCACTTCTCCTGTTGAATCCAGTTTTTATCTCAAAGTTATATAGATCATACCGAAAGTTAGTTTTGTAATATTGTTGTTGTTGGCGTTATTATTACTTGTGAGTGTGACGTGAATACGAGATGTGGGAGTGAAGCCACACAGCCCATTTTCCTGTAACTACAAATTCGCTGTAGTTACACAAAATGCGTTGAGAATAATAACAGCAAAAAAGTTTATGAAAATTGTGAGTTGTGTAGCACCATCCAGCAAGAATGCAAACTCGGACTGAATACGTTAAATCACATGGGGATAATTCATTTTTCTGGGAACCAACTCGTGAAAAATTTTTTTGATATAGACTCTCCGAACATGGTCTTTATCTCATGACATTTCATTTACCATTATTAAGAAACAGTGATGAAGGCTGAATGAAGAGCAGGCGCATGGCTAACATAAAGCACTTATTACTTGTCAGAACCAAAGGGTAAAAAGCCGTCAGTATCCAGAAGACTAACTCGTCTAAGTGGATGAGAAGTCACTTGCAGGAAACTAACTGTGAGAAAAGTTTATTCGAGTTTTTTTGGAAAGTGGAAAAAGTGCTTACAAGTTTGTCAGTGAGAAGCAGGCAATTTTTCAAAATCACACCTTTGAATCAAGTGTTACAAGGCGAACAAGGTGAATCAACCCAAGCGTGCACCAGACAAGAACTCTGTACAATTACGAACTGCTCTGCCAACAAAAGCTGACGGTTTGATCTATCCACCATTCCGGTTATCATCAATAAAAATATTTATCAGTCTGCTTTTGGAACTGGCAACATATGTGAATTTTTGTAGCAATCCTAACATGTGTGAGGAAAGTCAAGATAAGATGACGCACATGCGACCGAAAAAATCAGAATGAGGATTGTTAGATACTACGTTAAGAATCAGTGAGCGTTTTGCTGAAAATCCAGGAAGAGCTTAAGGAAAAAGAAACTAATACAACTCCATAAAATGGAAGATGTTGATAGTGAGACTTATTACAACTTTACTTTTGGAGTGTTTGCGAGGCGAGATAAGGATATTCCATCATCATTTTATCCAGTCAGTCATTCAGTGAACCCTTCTCAAATTGCGTCAACGAGTGATCCATTTTCGTACACACCGTTTGACCGGAATTCCTTTTCCCTGGTTGATGATTATTACGGCATTAATAATGAAAATATTGGTGGTGTCGGCAGCTCAACGACAGTTGGCCCAACTGTGAGCGGGGCTGAAAGTAATAATCCTGCTGCACCTTCCGCCGATGGAAATAACAATTTTTATTTGTACGAACGGAATAGAACATTTATACTTTCAGGCTCTGACCTTCCGGATGAGTACAGCGTAGTGGATGAATCCGCATGGCCCAGAATTTACGCTTACTTTGTCGTTTTTATTGTGTCCGCGATTGCCAATTTTTGCGAGCTGGTATGGGTCTGTCGTAGATTGAGAACGAGAGCCAGTGCGGTGAACAGACTTTTCCTCCACTTATGCATTGCTGATCTAATTGTCGTTTTTATGGTGGCTGCTGTTGAGGTTCTATGGAGAATTTCTATCGGCTGGTACGCCGGGAATTTTATGTGTAAGTACGAGTATGTACGTCAATATCCCTGCGTCCTACGCTGAAATGTGTTTTTCAATCGAACCTTTCATCCTTCATCAAAAATTAATGGAGTACTTATGTTTTTATGCGGGTCTTTGTAATTCTGGTAGGATAGATTTCCTTGTTTTTTACGTTTCCTGAATCCTAATTAATTGACAGCTTTTGAGTTCCGAAATACCTACATCCTCTAATTCTCGTGAAAAAATCTCGGAGCAGGTCTCTTTGAAGTCCAAAATCGGCACAACATGAATTTCGTTTTTCATGCCTGATAACGTTACACACATTTCATTTTAAGCATCCCTGGATGTAATTTATACCATTATGAAATCTTATTGGGAATTCACTGTGCTACTCAGTGCCAGTCAGCAACCTCCAATGATCAATGATCATATTAATTCATATATCCTTCGTTCGAACGAAGGTAAAAAAGTTAAAATGTAATACAAAATGTATATACACGTTAGCTTTAAAAACTTCACTCCAAACAACAAAAATGCTAGAACCTGCGGGTTTCTCGTACCAGGCATTCCAAAAATGTAATTGTGCAACATAGTAATGTGCTCGCATTTTGTAATTTTTTGCAGGTAAAGCCGTCATGTTCTCCCGTGCATTCGGCCTCTATCTGAGCTCATTAATGATAATTTGCATAAGCCTTGATAGATACTACGCTGTGGTTCACCCTCTTCGAGTAGTGGATGCTTCAAGACGAGTGAAAATCATGCTGGCCTCATCATGGATCACCGCAGGAATATGTGCCCTACCACAGGTAATAAGAGTTTATTCACACAAAACAATGGGCTATTTACTCAAGTTATGGTGGCTGTGGTGTTCAGCCATAATAAAAATTTTCCAGAGTAAACAGAAATCTCCAAATGTGAGATAAGGTGATGGTCTGGTTAGGTCATTACGGTCCCGTTGGTCAATAATGAATGAACCTTGAAAAGTCGCATTACCGAGCAATTATCTAGGAAATTCTCTCGAGTTAGCTTTACTACTAAAGAATGTAAGTGTATATAACTCGCCACGAAACACACTAGTGCGTGCACTTTTGTGTGGATTTGACCATCAGGCAAAATAAAGAACGTAGAAAGTGGCAGATGTTCCAGGGATATAAATACGAAACACACTAGTGCGTGCACTTTTGTGTGGATTTGACCATCAGGCAAAATAAAGAACGTAGAAAGTGGCAGATGTTCCAGGGATATAAGCATAAAGATGTGATATTTAAATTGCAATTTTTTCATGGAATTTGTGCTACCGGAGTAATGACGGATATGAAAGTGAGAACAAGACAGAATCACTAAAGTTGCAACTTTTGCTGTTGATTGACCAGGTTGCTAGATGCCCTTCAGAATTAGGATATGATAATGCAAGCATAATGCTTCAAAATCACATTGCTGGGAGATTGTAACTATACCTTGAAAGGAAACCTGAGTTACCTTTCAAATGTGACAAGGTTTTTGTATCTTGTATCCTAAAAGTAACCCAGTAAGTATTCAGATTGAAACTCCAACAAAATGATCAACATCTTTAGCAAAAAATATTTCTTTGATTTTATCAGCTAAATTGAACCGCTGTAAAAACTATGCCTGTGCGTAGAGTAAGCACAGTAAGGCATCTTGTCTTTTCTGAGATTTCAACGCATTAATATTTTTAGAGGAAACAAGAAAAGTTCGCAGGCTGGTGAACGAAATTAAACGACATGANTTTTTTTCTCATTTTGGGAAATAAAATGATGTGTAGATACCTATAAGCATTAATATGAGATAAGGAAATGTAGGATATCCCATACTTTCATTTAAAAGCTCCTTTTGACACTTAATTTTTACCTCCCTCACATCATAATAATTATCCAGTATCTTGTCCTTAGTCAAAACACTTTATCATGTGATATTATTCTTTTCCTTAAACCTTTTCGTTGCTTTCCTCTCTTCCTTGCTGTAATGGTTCCGCATTTTTCATTATGTAAGATCTCAAGGCAATGTAGAACTCCTCCATTTCTTTCTCTTTGTCCGTTTTATTGCAGCTGCTTTTTATTCGCAAAGTAAATTTTGCTGCGCTCTTTAAAAAAATGTTTCGTATTCATCAAACCGGAGATTTAGTAATAGTTTTTTTTCTTCTGAAGGTTGAATGGTTTCTTACGTAAAAGTAGTACTGACAACTTACCCGCCTTTCAAGGTATGTATACACCGTTGGTATGCCCAGCACAAAAGTACTTACCTGGCTTCGCCTTTCATTTGTACAAAATATTACAGCCTAGAAAGTAATTAATAACGCAGCGCAGTTTTCATCTCATGAAATAAAGAGGTATGATGTCTCTTTCAACGTTGGAGAAATAATGAGAAAGTAGCGTGGAAAGGGAATAAAGTGAGTAGAGAAACCATGTCGGTATGAGAGAAAGTAACATGGTTCCGCATATACCACCGCTTGCTGGAAGCGCCCTCCAGGGCTGAAAATGTAATGTAAAATGGTACTATCAACTTTTGGAAAAAAATCTTATGTCGTGTTGGAAAAAAATACTTGGCCTACGCAAATGAGATTACTGCATATCGGTATGTATGCGTTGAAAAAACGAGTGTAATAAAATGAAACCGACATTTTAAATAAAAGGAAGCTGCAATTTTTACAAGCTTTTGGGATTTCACAAAGCAAGCTTACAGGGTGTTCGTGTAAATTACATGAAACTGCTCCAGAATTCGTTTTTGTGTAGCAAAAATAGCAAAAAGGAACTTGTGAAAATCTCTTATCATTTCGCATAATTCATTTTTGGACATTTCAACTTGTTCAAGCAAAAATATCCTAATTCCAACCTTCGTTTGGTGGGCACAATGGGAATTAAATCTGCATAACGATAAGTGTATGTATTTATTCTCCGTATTGTTAAGTTTTTGTTAGCATCTACCAGAACACAATGAAGAAATCTATCTATGTTATGCAATCTTTGTTTACAGAGCATTGTGTTTCGAGAGGAGACGCATCCTGACTTCCCCAACTTTCATCAGTGCTCGACCCTTTGGCAGCCAACCTTTGAAAGAGCTAATTCATGGCTCTCCATAGACTATAATGTATTTCTTTCCGCTTGGCGTGATTATATTTTCGTACGGGTCAATTATAATTAAAATTGCCGGCTATCTGAGTGAAAATCGTAAGTATCTTAGAGCACATGTACTTAATATTTTGTTTATGTAGGCAAATGTTTGCAGTTTGATAAAATATTTGTGATTTTATAATAGGTAGCAACGGATCTAACTTTCTACGCCGGAATGGAATGCCTGTGTTTCAACGAGCCAAACTAAGAACCTTGAAGTTAACCTTTGTAATCGTAACGGCACTTTATAATAACGTGGAGTCCTTATATTATCATCTCAACATGGAAAGCTGCATTTACTTTTTTATTTAGTATAAAATTTTAACATACTATTTTTGGAAGGCGAGCAAGACGATTGTTGTTCTCTTGTAGTTCACAAAAGCCCACGTGGAAAACCATACTACGATGTTACAATTAAATTAAGAGCATTTAATTAAGTTTGAGCTTGAAGTCCTTAATTTGCAAACACTAAAAAAATCAGTAACACGACTCCGTGCAATTATTTGAACAAGATTTCCTTTTTATTATAGGTACCTGATTGATGAAAAATCTGCGACAAAATTGGATGGAAACCTACAGGATGCTCTGTTCATCATGGCAGTGGCAAATTCAATGGCGAACCCATTAGTGTACGGCTTCAATGAATCATGTAAAAAGAGAAAGGAGTCGAATCTGGAAACAGTTAACAAAGACCCTGAACAGCGAAGTGATGCTTTGATAATGCGAAATTATAATAATGATAACTCATGCCGTTGTTCCCATAAATCAAGAGTAAGATTTTCCTTACAATCTCCGAGATCTGCCGTTTAATAACGTTCTGTGCAGCCATGCATTCGGTGCTTTCATATGCGACTTAATTTTTAATTTATCAAATGATAGTTGAGTAAACAATACTGTATTGGCATCATAATGTATTTTTAGCACGCGTTCTCTAAACTTTATTTATCTAAAAATGTACGCAATGTGTGTATAGTATGATAAAGTATATTGGGTATGCAAGTTGAGGTATATAGCTTAATACAACACGAATCTCTAAAGTCAATCTGACTTGATGCAGCAACAAATTTAATACTCAACATCATCATCACAACATCGATTTCTCAAATTTTAGTGCAGGAAGTCCGTCATCAACTAATAATAATAAGTGTATGTGCTATAATAATGCTGATATGTTATATATTGAGGCATTATAATAATTGCCAAAATGTTAATCTGCGTAAATAATACAATACGTAGTTTACAGTTCCTATTAATGCTGGTGTTAAAAGCTTATCTGTAGCTCTAACTAATAAGAAGCGATTGACAATGAGAAGAAAAGTTTAAATTTGTTTTGTACACAACTAAACTATTATAATTATAGCTTAGAAATTTTATATTATTAGTTAATTCTTTCATGTTGCGTATTGCCTACGGTCTGGTAGCACGTAGTACTATACTAGTGACATCACTGAAGAATGTTAGAACTTATAATTACATCCAAAGACCGTTGTTATTAGACAGATATTTACACATAATCATTGCAAACACTGAGAGCGATTTAAATTATGGGCAGAATATAAAATAATATGATGTAAGTCGAGAGAGTGTGTGGCAAAAAGATTCTAAATTCTAGGATTTCCGCTGGATATCGTAAATGCGTAACACCAAACATCGTACAGTAAACTGTATAATACTATTTTTTACTCGAGTTTTTGTGCTTTCCTGTAGCTTCAAACACAATAAACTTAATGACACACACTTTTAATTTTATCTAACCTTCGCTTGCAGGTGTGCTGTTATTATATAATAAATATTAACAATAAATCATTATTCTAATAATCACCATACATGCTGAGAAATTACTGACGTCTGATCATGCTCTATTTTCTGCATTATTTCGGTAGAAAATTATTGGAATTATGCCTGTTTCAATAATGTAGTCCTGAATCTTGAAAAAGTTAGGAATTTATTTTTCTGTTTTAACCAAAATTAATCCTTGTCTTTTACGTCCAAAAAATAGAAATACAATCTTTGAAAGGAAGAAATTACCGACTTTTAAGTGTCATTTTTCGCTTATTATTAAATAAATAGATAAACCCATTATCGTAGTGCATCATATTCATGCTTTTTATTACTTATTAAAGTAGCTTCCATGAAACAAGCAAAGTCTACTCATTATAATTTCACTTGTTGCTAGTATCTTGACATGTGGTAATATTTTTTAATAATCTTGAAGCCAGTAAATGCAATATGTGCAAGAACATGGTTATCGACTAAATTCTTTAAATTCCTTAATTATATTTTCTATTGTTATACTCATACAACAGTTTCAACGAATTACCCATGTACACTTTACCTAACCTAAATGGTTATGCCTATAGCAATAATCCATTGTGGCGTGGAAAACTTTATTGTTTGCACCAACTAAATTCCCTTGCACAAACGTACTGGTTTTAATTGACATGAATGGTATCATCAATATAATCACATGTTTCCCCCGTTGTCATCAAGGACTCACATAAAGTTGTTCAAATTTTGAAATGTAATGGTCCATTTAATAGGAGATTTGACTAATTATAAACTCTTCCTTTTTGAAACTGGAATTTAATGCAAATAATAATTTTGAAGTTAGACATGATTTTCTGGATAAAGAGGAAATGTTTTCTTCATATAGTTTGAAACATATATAAATAATATTTTGTCAAAATAAATAAACTTACATAATGTATCTGCTCTTTAACTGGACTTTTATCCCACTGCAACTTTTTTTCACACTCACTATTAAGCTTGCAAGCATACCTTTTCGACAGATTAATTAATGCTTCCTACATGCTTACATGTCTAAATGATGTGTATTTATGTTTGAGTTATTAATGCCCACGGCCCGAGTGTCATAAAAATAAAAGCTATATAAAAATTGAATTAATACATAATGTTGAACAACTGCTGCTGTTGAGTCTTTTGATTTAAGACCAGCATAGGAGTTGCTACTTAGTTGAAAATCTGTTTTCATTTCAATTTACCTTTCTATTTTACTAGAAATTAATCTTGGCATAAGAAGCACAATCAATGCAAGTCGGTTGAAAAAATTCATGTGGTATTATCTTTGTGTAGAATTTTGTTTCGCGTAATATTCATTAAATCCATACATACGAAAGACACACTTAGTAGATTGTGCATACAAATTGTATGTATATTATACAATTGCAAAAAACAGATTCACATCTTCCTTTCTCAAATTTTCAATGTTCTAAATACATACATGCAAAGCGCACATCGGCATGTCGTGTCTTAATTCTTCACATTCATACAGAAAGTTCGAGAAACATTTTCTTGACGACAGTCAGTTCTTCAAATTTTTAAGAATGTTTCAGTTCTTCAAAATTGTAGCTTTGAAGTTATTTGTGACCTTCACGAGACACAAAATAACCTAACTATAAATTTGTTGCATACCGAAGCTATGTGGTTGTGAACGGGAAGCCTAGAGTACATTAATTGAATATTGAATTATTGGGACGGATATTTCACGTCAAAGTGACGTGGGTTCACAGAACCTTCATTAAGTTTGTGCGTGCCTAAAATAGCTTTCAAACGTCAACGCTTCAATCGTGTACTAACATCTTCTGTAAGTTGTTGTTCAAGAGTTGGCATACAATTATACAGTGTTTGAGCGTAGGTGTAAGCGAATTCTAAGATTGAGAGAATTGCAAGATACTCTTTATAAGGTTTGAGAGGGCTAATTCATGCTTTGAAAAATATAATTTAAGCTTATTTATTCTCCGCAGAATTTTCTCGGGACAATTTTTAGATATGAGATGTTGTTACAATTGGGAATTATGAGACTGAGCAGACTCCCTTAATTGGAAACTTGCAATGCAACTCTGGTTGAATAAGTATCAATTGGAATTTTGGGCTCTTCAAATGTCTTGCTCTGTTTCTGTATCTCTCATTCTAAATTAATATTCCCTACAACAATAATTTGGTCAAATCAAGTTAAGTAGTTGTTCCGAGTAGGGTAGAATAGGATACTCGCATAAGCTGCCGATGATAGAGTCTAATATTATTACTTCACTCGTGATCTGTGGTGTTGAGGTTCAAACACTGGAGCTTCACTGTCGCTAACATTGTGTCGACAAACAGATCTTAGAACAGGACAGATTTTCCTATCTCCATTTAGACGCGGAAAGCAAAATTATATTTCTGAAAGCATAACAAACAGATCACGTTACCAAACGTTAATATCGTTATCTCATCAGGTTAATCACCACGTCCCGATGAAGTTGCGCATTGACGAGTACATTACGTCTAGACATTTTTTCTTTGGTATTTACGACGTCATAAATTGTTAAACGTACAATTAAGCATCATTTTATTAAAGTTATCCTGAAATTAAGTTGGCATTAAGATTGATCGTGCTGCGAATTTAAACTAGGTTTGCTTCCTCGAGCCTCCAAATATTACAATCCGTGAGGCTGACGCAGTACCAGGTGTAATTATTTTCCGCAACAGCCAAAATCCATTACCAACTTCTCGGTTTTTTTTTTACCTTCGGACGAATTTATGAGTTCTTTGTTTGAACGGTGGCTCCCTGAGCGAAACAATAAAATACAAAAAATCCCATTTGGTTCTCGGTGTTCCACGTTGTAAATCTAATTTCATTCTTTTCATGGAAATTTAAAAGGTTCCGCTGAAACGTGAAAGTAATATGGAATGATGTGCAAACATTCGTGAGTTCGAACGAAAGAAGAAGGTGGTTCTTTCCCGATGTGCACAAGAAGATCCACGTAATTTTCCAGCATTTTTTCCATTACAATCAAACGAACGTCAGACTACACACTGAAGACAAAATGGATGCCAGCGAAAGCGAAGCATTGTTAGATTCGTATTTACTTTGGCTCCCATCTAAATACGCAGGTAGTGTGTCGTTCGCATAGTTCAATGCGATAAAACAGTGTATATTTCAGCACACTGCATGCGACTCCATAACTTTATTTCCCTTTTTGCAACACTCTGACTCAAGATTTGAGCATGAATGGAGATTTGCAAGAAATTTCATGTGTCGCCCCATCAGCAGGATAGTGGTGGTGAAGAAAACGTCCCTCCTCTCACCAGCACGCAACCTTTCAGTCGAGGAACATCGTGAAACACAGT
>JAHZNF010002212.1:0-12337 GCA_027744215.1 Troglopedetes dispersus
GGAAACTGCCTCCAGGGCAAGTAAGTCTAGTCGCGCAAGCTCTAAGCGGAGGACACCGGTTCCATCTTCCGGTACTCCAGTCAAGGGCTCTACTCCACATCGCACTGCTGAACCAAAACCCAAATCCAAGCGTGGTAAGCCAAAATCTGTAAAATTCTCTCGGGTGCATGCGGTTTTAAACGATCAGATTATATTGAACCTTTTACATTTATCAACAGTCAGTGCAAGCATGAACGAGCAGCTCAATGATGATGGAAATGAGCTAAATGCTGCTGGATCTTCAACTTCATCTTCCGCCACAGCTGGTTCAGCATCCGACTCCTTATTATTCCCACGTATCATTGCTTCTCAGTCCCAGCCAAGCTCACGCATGTAAGTTACCCCTCAAAATGGGAGAATTTATTGATTGACAAAAATGAACAATTAATGATAATAGCGTTAATAATGTATTATCAGTTAACGCATGTGTCCAGATTATATAATTTAATTGCCGATGATTTTGGTTGCAGCTTCAAGAGCACATCTAACTACTCAGTTCGCCGAAGCATGTACGAAAGCTATGATGGAGGCCGGGACGCCATTCCCGAAGAACCTGCTGACGAAGCTTCCGAAGATGAACTACCTGTACCTCCGAAACGTTTTTCTGCTGGCAGTTTCCTCAAGTATTTGGCTTTACTCATCACGTTAATCGTTGTTCCCATTGCTGGGTTTTTGCTCTATGAGGTAGGTGTTTCCTGTTGAATACATTCTCTGCTCATATTATTATAGTTGAAATTTCTGTTCTTTGACCTTTGATTCTTTCTTGGTTTTTACAGACGTTGTCCAAAAATGCTGAAACGTGCGTTGGAGCCGGCTGCCAGGATGAGCTTGATCAGCTCCTGGAGAAAATGCAAAATGAGGAGGAGATAACCCAGGGTCCGAAGTGAAACCGAAGATCTACAAACTGAGATTTAAAAGCGTTTGCTTTTATATTGTTCGTGTAATTTTATTATATGATAGTAGTGATTGATGTTTTTACTTGTTGATTTGTATCATGCTTGGGAGAAGCAAGTAACATTTTAAAAGAATAGACTCTGTATAAGTTGAATAACGGCGTATTTTAAGGCTCTGTATGTATGTAAACGTCTGTACATTTTGAAGAATTTATACCTTTTTCTCTCAACGGAATGAAGATTTTAATAACAGATTGACTTTTTTCAATTTAAAGGTATGATGATAATATTTTAAAAACAAAGTATTCATTTATGCTCATGATTTTGCGAATGAATGATACATACATACATACAACAAACAGTTATTTTTATCAAGAATCATATTGCATAATATAGAACTTTTTGTAATGAAATGTAACTAGGGAATCAATGATACGTCAGTTTTCATTAAGTTTTATCTAGGTGACTTTTTTTAGTGAATGTCATTTTTACAAAATAGGTGCAGGGCTAGGGCAGTATACAAAGCCAAAGCTATGTATACTCTATAAAATAAGAGACAGTTCATTTTATCAAACACCGATATTTTAGTATATTAAAGATATCCCTCTACTTAAGAATTAGATGGTTGTCCCGATAATATGTAGGTAATAGTGGATTCTTGTATAAGTTTGATTAAATGGATTGATGTATGTCTTCATCATGTAAGGTATTTTAAGATATATTATTTATGTATGCTGACCGAAGAAACAAACTATTGTGCGATATTAAAATATAGAATATTATAATATTTGTCACGTCATGAGCACGCGCCCTTCCTCTAGTAATTAATACATTACATAATTACGTCACTTGTCGTGGTAAAGAAATACGAGCATTTTATTACTCATTCTATCCAACACTGAAAAACATCACTGCTCATCATAGATTGCCGACTTGCATCATCGATCTAAATTTTTCCTTGAAAATTTAGGATGTCCTATTGTACCATGAAAATCAATGTCATTGAAACATAAGCAAATTTTAATGGGCCATTGTCTCATGTACACTTCAGCATGGGAAGATGGCGTCTAGGGGTACGCTGGCTCCTAATTGCTTCAATTAGATTAGCCAATCAACTTGCATCAACTCGCCTGTAAAGGTTCGACATATTGCTTGTTCCGATTTTTATTGGCAGTCGTTTTTTTTCTCTATTTTTGAAAATATTTCAATTTAAAAACGATTTGAACGAAAATACGGTAAAGGTAATTAATTAATTATTCATGAATGGTGTGGATAAGCTACTTTTTTCACATTTAGTTTAAAGTGCTCCCCATCTAATTTGTAGGCACGAACTTTGAAACCTTTAAGCGATGGACATGTTTCAGCCACAACAATTATTAGCGGCCGACATCGACGAGGTGGTCGCTGAAGTTGCTGCGCTACATTTGACAGACAATACAACCGGTGGGAAACGAACTTCTCCCCGTAACAACGTTCCTTTAACGGAGGGTGAACAGCGGGTATTTATGATTTGAGACAGATGCACTTAAATATAAACTTAAATTATAGGTAATGAATTTCAGAGCTCCTGTTTTCTTATCATGGTTAATATTTTTGCAGTTCGCAATAATTATGAATCAGATGTTGGACAACAGGGATTTATCCAAAATATTCCTGCATGTTAATTGCGGCTCTTTAATGGGTTGTGTGGAACTTCGGGATGACCCTTCAATCGGGTATACAATTATGAATAATCTTTTTTAAAATATATTACATTTCAAGGGCAGAATTACCATGATTTGCAAGTTTTTCCATTTCTTAAAGTTTCATACCGGCTGCCATCTGCTCAAAAGTAACTGTTCACGACGTGAACAACCAAGCCGCTGCATTTGGCGTTTCCGCCAAAATGAAGATATCGGACGCTGTGGGACGCTGTCCTAATCTCAAATTAGTGCCCATAAACTTTGAAAAGTATTCTCAGGTTTCAGAAGCAATTAGGGAGATATTACTCAGATATGGTCCAAGCGTTCAAATGGACGTAAATTCAGCAAACTTGGATTTAACCGGATACATGCCTTGGTCACCCGAAATGACCCACCATATGATACACATGGTCCAGGAAATTAAAGGAATAATCATGCGTAACACAGGCATCAGGGTTGTAATTGGTATGTTGTTATCTATTCCAATCATGAGATATGCAGATAATTGATATTTTATTTCAATGAAGCAAATTTATTTCTACGTATTTCAAACATAAGTCTGAAAAATTATGTAGGTGTTGGCCCAACCCTGCTACTTTCTAAGCTCGCCTGCAACGCTCCTAATGCGATGGGATTCCAGATAGTTTCCCCCAACCTTACGAACCAATTTTTGAAACGCCAATTATTTTCGAAGACATGTGGTCTCGGTGAGGACACTGAAGCAATTCTACGCAATCTGGACATTAAAAAAATCGGGGACGTTTGGAAGAACGGAAACAGACTTGGATCAGCTCTTAATGACGAACAACTACGAAATGTTGTTCGAGTAACCCTTGGAATCACGATTCCCGACCGGTATGGCGGTTCCATATTAAAATACTTTCAGGATGGCACGTTGGAGTCTGTGAGTCAGTCCAGATACATGTTTGGGACAGCAGACAGGAAGCTCATAACGAAGATTTGTGGACAGTTGTGCTACCAATTGGAAACAACACTAAAGGCCTTGCAAGTCGCAGGCAAGCACGTCCTTCTGGAGGTTAGGTCTATTGAGATGGACACCTTGGTGGCATCAACCAATTTGAGCCTTTCCACCAACTACTCTAATCACTTTCTCATCGCAGTTCTGAAGACCATAGAGGAGCATTTCAGCGCTGATCCGTCCTTGGTGTTTGACTACATTCACATCAAAGTATTTAATTTGAGCGTTGCAGAACCAGGGATCCAAGTGCTATCTTCACATGGCGCAAGTGGAAAAATGTCCCTTCCGGTAAAGAAGGATTTCGATTCCCCAATGGATTGTAGTTTATATTCACCCACAGGAGCAGGCAAGCCAGAATTTTCAAGCAGTGTGATTATCATCCCATCCAATGCTGCCTGTAGTGTTGTTAAATGTCCCAAATGTGGATTATGTTTCGAGTCCACCAAAAAGGTCACCAGTGAAAATTTTATGAATCGGCACATCAGTCTTTGTGGCGGAATTCCTATCATCATTTAACAATGTTTTGCTATCTACCAGCTAATTTTTTGTGGTAATTATGTAAGTTCAGTTAGGATAAAGATTTAGAAAACCGATTACTATTACTTTTTTGTGTTTGTCAGAGGAACTTAATTAAAATATTTGGTTCTAGTAAGATGTTAAGAAAATTAGAAGCTTAGGGGAGGTGTTGTGAATTTATGAATTTACACTAACATTTATTTTAGTTATTGAATTTACGCGGTAACAACATTTAATATTAATTGTGTGTAGAATATTGTGGATTTTGTAATAAAGATAGATAGCTAACATGATTGTAGTTTTTGTGGGTAATAAAAATAGATAACCAAAAATATTATTGAAGCTTTGGTGGGTAGTGAAGATAGATAACTAATAATACTATTTACTGGGCAAATGATGTGTATTTGATAAAAATGATTAGTTTTGGGGCAATTTGATTTAGTACCAAATTTACGTTAGTTGTTTACTTAAGCTGTTTATGTCTGCATGTGGGGTATATGAAAATAAAATTAGCAATAAAAATAAAAATAGCATCCATGGTCATTTTCACTCAGATTCTTCCAGACACCAAAATGAGGAAGCATGAAAGTTTCCCACTTTGTTCTTTCCTTCTACTTTGCTTTCAAATGCAACCTTGTATATATAGGTATTGGGAAAATGTTGGTTGTAGAATGGGACATAAACCAACGTAATTTATTGCAATGACCCAATATCCTATTTGTACAAATCGAGGTAATTCCTGATAACTTTACTATTTCCTCCTGTTTTTTTATAATTCTTCTAAAAAAAAGTGCACGGGTCACAAGAAACAGCATAACCCAAACCGACCCCAAACATTACTAAAATTTAAACACTGTAATTTGCAAAAGGTAAGAGACCTTTATCCTTAGATATCATTTAGTAAATGTCATGTCAACGTCGCCGAACAAGATGTAGAAAGGGAAAGATGGTCAACAATTCGGAGAGAATGTTGTTAAAAGGCCAAACAAACTGGGAAGGCCGCATTCCACGTTCACACCAGTTGCTTCAGTTCAGTCACCAAATTACCAAGAGGTTCAAACCTTATGTGCACTCTTACAAGTACTTCACGACAACTGCAATACTCCGTCTATATCTTCATTATTGCAGGATTGTGAAAAAGATCATTATACCCTTATTCTGCTTCAAGTATACTATTCTTTCGCATTTTTAAACAGAATTTTGAGTTTCATATTTCCACCAATCTTTGTTTTTCTTTTATTATCCTTATTATTACCTATGCTAATTTGTACGTGACTAATCCTGTGAAATAGCTCGCACACCGCACAAACAAGTAGTGCTAATAGTTTCACTCTAAAGTTTAAAGGTTACGCATGCACCTCTTTCTTGCATAGCATTATCTCAAGCATTTTTTGTTAGATCATCTCGTTCATTATAATATTGTATTATAAATATGTTTGACGTTATGTATTTGTGACATTCTACCTACCGTAATTTTTTTGAGATGCGCAGGCAGCATTAGCAGCCAAGAATTCACTAATTGCTCCTCCATAGTTAATAAGGCATGACTAGTTTAGTGGTGGTGGTGGTGACTGATGTACCTAAAAATTATTACCTCAGTTTGCCGCAGCCACACACACGCGCGGAAAAAGCTAAACAACAAATAAATGACTTTATGTTGAGCTATTTTTAAAACCAAACCCTTGAAAATCAAATCTAGTAAATCATGATGATTCTTACCACACGAATAATGCTACGTTTTCTTCTTATTTTTTTCAGGAGAGGGAAAGTGATACTTAAGAAAACTTTTCTGTTAAATTGAGAGGATCAAATGAACATTGAAAAGAGTCATCAGCAGTACAAGACTGCATTTCATGTGATCTTCAGATTGGTTTGAATATGGTATGTTTCCACACTGAGTCAGATCGTTTTTGGCAGTTCATTCTTTGAATTCTGGTTAATTTGAATAACGATTCTTTGCAGTGATGATAAAAAAGTTCGCTTTGTAAAACATATTGCATAACATATTATATAACATGATGTTTTTTTTAAATATCAATGAAAATTGGCTAATTTGACATTTCGGTTGCGTGGTGAATGCCATCCCATCCCTCTTCTCGTTTCATGATAAACATCTTTCTAAAACCATGCGTGTGCCAATAGTAAATTGGTAGGGAGGGATGGGAGCAAATAATAATTTATACGTATCGGTATTTTCACGCTTTTCTAAGCTTGTCCCTTTCTTTCTAATGAGCTGCATATTATGTAAACATTAATTCGCATTTTATGCCACGAAGGAACAATGAAGTGCACACCACTGGTAAAATCACACTGCCCACCGGTAATTTCGTGCCGAAGAAGGGAATGATGCAAGAGCATTTAACATGTTTTAAAAATGTAATCAATAATTGACACTGTTTTCCATGCTACTATTCTTCCTGCAGCAATTCTTCGATAAAACTAATATTGCTTGTTGAAATTGTTAACACAATTTCAGGTCTATTTTAAAGTCAGTCATAAATCTTATCACGCGCCTTACCGAGCAACACATGACAAACTTTTTTTTTTTTGTAGAAAAGGGGGCCATTTTTTGGGGGGATATAAATCAAAATAAAAATGCACACGATAATTTAATAAGATGCCATAAAGGTCATTAGCATCGCGGAAAAGGCTTCTCACGATTTCATGAAAAAAATATATAGTGTTTACAAAGCTGGCTACATGATTACTATGATTATTGCATTTTTTTTAGATCATTTGTTTACTTAAAACACTGTTTTTCATGATCTCACTTGGCAATAAATTTATTGGAATTATTATGCCTAATCACATTATGCCTTTTAAAATAAATTAAGTACCATCTAATTAATGCACACTTTATTTACATCCGCGATCACCTAAATACAATACATTTTTTTGCTACTTCATTGTCTGACTTCGTCTTTTTACATTATCTCTCGGAAAAAAATCCTTGCACAAATTTCTTGACATTGATTGTCATGCTTTCCTAATCTTATTATGGTGGAACCAAAGAGGAATGAGAGGGTCAACTCTGACGCAGACGACAGAAAATACATATGGAATTAACTAACGAGTGCATTGATACGTACATCATTTTGGAGTTTCTTCACACGAACTAAATACTTTAACAAACTTGGATGCATATTGGAACTCACTCGGATGTGGATAAAAAGGGTCAAACACTTAAGCAAAACACATTACAGGAGTGTGGAGACCCATTCACAACCCAATCCTACCCCTCAAATGATTTTTTAATAACTCTTCCATCGAGACGTTTTGTTTGTTGTGCTGTGTGAATGGTGTTATAATATACATATTCGAATATTCATGCCCTAACTAACATACGTACTTAAGATATTCTTTCACTTATTCCGTGATGCTGTCCAACGACACTTTAAGCTGAGCAGCTAAGTTTGTGGAGAAGTGCGAAATAGAATTTTTGCAAAGTTATAGGCATTTATATAAAGACTACAATTTCAGTCATCAGTTCCTTTTTTATTTTTGAAGTTAGAGACTTTACTTTGTCAGTCTTTGAGGCGTCCTCTCACCTAAACAAACAACAGAATATTATTGGCATCTTTGCATTCTGCCTGCCTGCATTGTTAGGAAAGAGGTGAATAATGCGTACACGTTTTGCGACTGCAGTAGTTACTTTCTTGTAATATTGTGCATGCAGAAAAAAAATAACTTACTGTGATCTAACATTCATGAGACATAATATGATTGTTATGCCATCCATTCTTTTTTTTTCTATCTTGATGTGATATGCGAATGAAGTATGCATTAGTTGACAAGTAACATTATTAATAACTGAAGTAGGTAGGTACTTGGATCGCTATATAAAGACTACAATTTCAGTCATCAGTTCCTTTTTTATTTTTGAAGTTAGAGACTTTACTTTGTCAGTCTTTGAGGCGTCCTCTCACCTAAACAAACAACAGAATATTATTGGCATCTTACTGCGGTTAAGATCAGGTTACCAAAAGTTCCTCCGATGTAGTGAAGCGTTCTTTTCTTTCATTTAAAAATATAGCGAATTATTAATTGTGAATTATTTATTCAAAAGTTTATATTACGCATTTTAAAAAAAAATATTTGTGTTCTGAAAAAAGGAGAAAAAAAAACATTCGTATAAACTGTTTCTGTCGTTATAAACTGTGCATACATCTGTTTGGAGACGAGAAACTAAATTCCAAAAATTATAATTTTCGAAAGTTCTTTCCGTGGAAACAAAGTTTGAGTATATTTACTGGACCGGGAAACGGAGGAAACATGAAGTTTACTGTAAGTGTACTTAAATTTTGAGATTTAAAAAAAGAAAATTGTCGATAATTGGTTCCAAATTGTGCCAACCAAATTATACCACGAAGTAGCTTATAATTACAACGTGACTAACTTGTAGAATGGAACATCTCATCATTTTTTATAGTTTACGAGATAAAAATTTGTCTGGTTGACCTAATTGATTACAAACCACAACTCACCTTCTTCCACAAATATATATTCAATTAATCTAAAGGTTAACAGAATAAATCTTTAACGGAATAGAAAAAAAGCAAAGCAGAAAATGAGATTTTGCGTGTTCCGTGTTGTTATTGAAATATTTTGTCAGTGTGAACATATTGCATCAAACAGAAGGAAAAGGGTACCCTATAAGTTGCTCTTCTTCACCAAAGTCACGACAAGTGAGTCGTCTTTTAGTCGTTTAAAGTTACTTAATTATGCCAAATTATGTATGTGTGTGCCATCCTCACACGTATTGAGAGAAGTGCTAAGATTGCAATTTTTTTGAGCGAGTAACCAAGTCACTTTTTATAGCCTTCATGCATATTCCCCTCAATCATGTATATCATCACTGTCTCCGTCATCCCTTCCATTCCACAATCCTTTCCTTTTTATCTCAATGTCATCGCTGCAGCATAGCCGTTTTGATGAACACTTACTTCCAAAAAAACACCCTGCCCTGCAGCCGTGGAAGTTGGATTTCGCTAGTAAGATTGTATGCGTTTTTTTTGGCAAAAATTATTTCTAACTAATTTCCATCTCGTCATCTCGATTTTTTCAGTAAGCTAACAAATTATCAGAGACGATTAAGTAGGTATATATTCGCCCATCAAATGTTAGGATACTTCTTATCCTCACATCTGACCAACTTCATCATTGGCGTACGTGCTCCTTTTCTTTGTAGCAATCAATTCTACTGATAGTCACTGAACTTCACTCGAGGTTAATGAAATTCTGGCAAGGTAATTTATCGTCACTTCAGGTCTTTTTATTATTTTTAACCCTAAATATCCACCTATTTAATTTTCCATAAAAATATAAAAAAACATTAAATGACTAGACAATTTTACCTTCAACATGATAAATTATGGAATACCAGTTAACTCTGAACTTTCCTGATAAAAAGTATCAGATATGACGATTAGAAGAGAAACAATGGAAGATCACAAATTGTCTAATATGTACCATGTTAACCTATCTCAGCCAAATTAATTTCACTTCAGGTTAATTCGCACACAATCTTTTTGAATACCCTTTCATTATTATTACGTTATTTAGCGCGCGAAACTAAGGTTGCATAAGATAGTTGCATCCTTATTCCGCTTGATTGACAAATAATACGCAGCATTTAATAAAAAATGATGAATGATAGTTCACCTTTGTCATTTTGTCAGACACACACACACACATACACATCTGTGCACTTATAAATAGAACATAAACACCGCACGTCAATGTTCGCAGCCCAAGCAATTTGTTTGAAAACGCGTAACTAAGATCATTCTTGAAAAATAATAATAATCATAATCGACATTCTAATCACCGCTCATCTTCATGTAATTTCATTCAGCTGCCCACAAACACGAAATATCTGGCGAATAGCAACCAACACAATTGTATAAATAGTCACTGGTGTGTGTGTTACTTTTTTTCTGACTGTTATTAATACGTATTCATGCGGGGCGAAAACGAGGCATATCATCATAATCAAGTAAAACGACATGAAAAATGAATGATGGATTTGAGAGTTAGTTATTAAAGCCAGCCATAAAGTTCCCTTTCGTTGCAAACTGAAAAGAGCATTTAATCATCCTCGCCAATGAAGCGTCATCGTCGTTTGTCATATTGTCTTCTTTTGGAGTACCCTCAGCCAGCAAACTCACGCAATTGCATCTCAAATAATTTTGCACAAACATTTTTTCTCAGGTTTCTCCGATTCCTTGGCAGCACAATTTGATCATCAAAATAATTGGTAGTACATACGAATTTTCAAAAAATTCTAGAAAATAAAAAATTATAATTTCATGTTTTACATATTGTATTTTGTAACCCTCAGCATTTCAGCTACACAATATATTATTGATATGTCATAGATTGGACTCGTATATGATTTGAAAATCCCCGCTTCACATGATTGTGTGTGAGAGGATGAATGAAGCATCTTGGTTGTTCGAAAATGTTAATTCTACGAATTCATTTTGTGAAAACTCGCTGATTACCAAACCAATTGGAGTACTCACCAACAAAACGGATAGATGAGCAGTCACTCTGCTATTTTCTTCTGAGAAGACGCACTCACAGACAGAAGGATTTGCTCATAATAATGTTTCATTCTTTTTTAATTGGACTCGTATATGATTTGAAAATCCCCGCTTCACATGATTGTGTGTGAGAGGATGAATGAAGCATCTTGGTTGTTCGAAAATGTTAATTCTGCGAATTCATTTTGTGAAAACTCGCTGATTACCAAACCAATTGGAGTACTCACCAGCAAGACGGATAGATGAGCAGTCACTCTGCTATTTTCTTCTGAGAAGACGCACTCACAGACAGAAGGATTTGCTCATAATAATGTTTCATTCTTTTTTTGGAGAATTGAATGCTCTTTTGATACTTGATACTCTTGTATATTTTGATGCAATTTGACAAGTACATAACACAATAATCTTTTATCGTCATCATGATCATTCGATGACAAAATGCAAATTAACGACATAAATAGGAACATAGTTGAGGAGAGATATATGGATGCCGCATGAAAACTCAAAGGTATAAACCACCACATGTCAGTTCATGTCCTTTAAGTACTCTGCTTGCTGTGAATTGGCATCACAAAGCACGAGGGAAAAGTTTTATCGTTGTGGATTTTTTTTGTCTAACTGGAATACGCCTTTTTTTGTTTCAATTTGTCTTGTGGTTAATAATGACGTCTTTCCCCTTTTTGTTCCTGCATGGGACTAGCCATTTTTCGCAACTTTCAGGTATGATTGTAAAAGCAGTTTTTGAGAAAATGACTGTGGGTTGTAGGCGAAGGTGCCCANAATTGGCATCACAAAGCACGAGGGAAAAGTTTTATCGTTGTGGATTTTTTTTTGTCTAACTGGAATACGCCTTTTTTTGTTTCAATTTGTCTTGTGGTTAATAATGACGTCTTTCCCCTTTTCGTTCCTGCATGGGACTTGCCATTTTTTCGCAACTTTCAGGTATGATTGTAAAATCAGTTTTTGAGAAAATGACTGTGGGTTGTAGGCGAAGGTGCCCAAAACGCCTTTTCGTTGTTACGAGATTTCTCTAAAACCATGTCTGGTTTAAGATACCAGTACTTTAATTAGCAAAAAGAAAGAGGATGGATGCTCCGTTTGAACGTAATAGTAGATGCCACCTTGTCAAGAAATTCCTCATAGATTTCTCTTTTTAAGTTGCACATTTTTGTCCTGAAATTGTGGACTGCAAGTCACTTCTAGTTTTTGGCGGCATTATTTTGAATGCCATTATTTAAATTTCTGGTTGCCTTCTTTACAAAAAATATTGATGCAAAATGGCGTATAATTTGAATTTAGTAGATCAGCAATCCTAAAGCTGAATTACCAGTAAAACTTACACATTATCCAGTAATGAAATTAGGTTAAAGCCCATCAAGCATAGACTCAAGGGTAATACATAATTTGGAAAAAAAAATATTAATGCTAAATTTTCTTCACTTTAATACCCCCCTTTACGTAATTACGAATTCAAGAATTTAATAGCTTTTTCGTTTAATCGGATTACTATTCGCATTATAGAGCTTGCGAAACATCCGGCTCAGAAATTAATCCATGCAGACTTTTTTTGCCACCAAACATGTCATAAACATGTTAATTATCACATTTTGAGTGTTAGAAGCAACTACGCGTGTTATTCTAGGTTTCTCGTTTTATCAACAATTGTTTGTGATTCACACAACA
>JAHZNF010002213.1:0-17116 GCA_027744215.1 Troglopedetes dispersus
TAGTTGTATCTCCCTTTTTAATGCTGGTGTGTTCTGCAGAAGAAGTGGTTGGTGACCGCAACGAATCGGACACTTAGATACGTGTACAATTTCATGTCGTGTTGATTTTGTCAAAAAAAAATGTTCAAGTGTCCGTTTAGTTGAGACGAGGAGGAGGGAGGGAAGGGAGCCGTGCACACACAAAAAATATTGGACAACAATATAAAAAAAGCAGGATGACGGTGCAGATTAGTTCTTATTTGTTATGCTGTTATTAAGAAGAAAAAAAGTGGTTGAATATATGTATATCTACACGAACATTTATTTTTTTCATAGCTTGTACAGCTGTTGTGTCAATTTAATGGAGAGAGAATGAAATGTGGAATGTGTTTTCATAAGTTGACTGGTAAAATGACAATGCAATTGCCTGAACCGAGTGAAGGAGGCGGGAGTGCATACGTTTAATAAAAATAAGAATATATAATAACGAGATAGCTATCAGATAATTTTCTCGGGATTTATATTTTGTACACATCACACCACCACCACCACGCAACACAAAAAAATAGCCGACTTGCTCGCTCTTACATATTAAATTGCGAGCTTGATATTTTGATTACAAGATCTGATTACATCTTGCACAGCTTCCTTCCGACACTACGAGAAGCAAGCGAATTGAAGTCAACTTTTTTTTGGAGACGGTAGCCGACTCGGCTCATAATAAAAATATCGTACTCTCAGAATATTATTAATACCAGCACTTGGTAAATAGTTGCAGATGGCATTTTCCAAGATAAACATCAACTTTTTTTTAGTTAATGTGGTGGTGGTGTGGCGTTGCACACGAGATGGAAAAAGTCAACAATCGAAAATAAGCGTGGAGCAGAGTCGGGCATGAGTAGTCTAATAATATGGCAAGCAAGAGCCTTTAACTAAACAATAAAATACGCAACGCAATTTATCATTGATGACGCATGCATGCTGAATAAGAGGCAAGACAAGGGAAAAAACTGTGGGGATGCGGATGCAAAGCAGGAAAAGGAATTTTAGCTCTTGTATTAATAAATGCTTCGCAAACGGAAATAATGCTTGATAAGAGGTTTTCTCCACAGGGATAAGGATATACCTGCATACCTAATATATATTTAATGCTCTAAATATTCTTATCATGCAGCCAACGATATTTTGGTTACTCCCTATGATTTTGTCATTTCTATCCAAAAAAAAACTTTCTTCACTTTGAATTGATGAATAAAATAATAAATGACACTGTATTCTTCTGAATTTATGTTGACAATTCTGACTCTTCTCAATCCAGACCAAGGAATGCACTCATCTGAGTCCAAAAATGGTTGCGCCTGGCGAACTACATAGTTTATAGATTGTGTAAACTGTTCATGATCACATTTATCTGATCTTATATAAATATGCAGGCGAGTTTTTTTTACCCATTCGTAAGTTTTACGAACGAATAATAGTGAGTACCGAAGAGACCGAAAAAATTACACATTTCTCGAAAAAATATCTAGAAACAACTTTTGACAGGAAAGCTGTCTTGCGAATTTGCTAATTAATATTTATGTTCATTTTTTCCCAACAACTATAAAAACCATTATTTAAGGAGAACTGACATTACTCTCGCACACCATCTCTTCAAAAGACACTCGCACAAGCTGATAGATAAGATCCTGCGAAAAAAATAGTCGAATTTGTACCACCAAAAAATTTCAAGGAATTTTCAAACAACAACAACATAAATGCAAACAACAAAACACTCTTCTCATACATTTTTTCTTACATTTGCATTTTTATTGCGAACATTTTTCGTTGCTGACTTGATCAACTATTTTTTTTGTCCAACCAAATCATTAGATAAAGTAACACAAGATAGGTTCAAGTAAAAGTTGTTTACGCGACCAACTTGATCATCTCACCACCATCAGTTTGGCAGTTTTTTTTTGCACCGAATGTGTACCCAGTTTCCTTATCATGTACAACTTTTACATTGTCTAGGTAGATACCCACACACACCATCTTTGACGTAGCCCTACTATGATTAGATAATTTCGCGATTTTTATAGTCATCCTTTTACAAAAGTTTTACAGATTGCTTTCAAGGATTTGATTGAAGTTGATAGTCATCATTACCATTATCATCGATAATCATCATCCTTTTCAAGATCAAGTCCACTTCTAAGTATGTATTGAACCAAGGTGGAATGAAAATATGCACCTTGTACATAAATGTGGACAAGTTTAATAGGGAAAGGAATGAAAATGACTTTAGAATAAGCCTCTTTTTTTCAAAAAGTAATAGAAAGTAAACAGACTCACCAAGAGAGCTAGCTGGAATGACGGGCTTTGTATGTGTGTGTGTGTGTGTGTGTGACTAAATTTATTTTCATGTGAAGTGCTGGGTGATTTTTTTAAGAGTGTTAATGATTGAGTGGCAGGATTGCATGCAGAGAGCCGGCAACAAAACTGACAGCAAGTAAGCAGCACACATGGTGAGGGGCATTTTGTGTAATCTGAAAAGAGATTCGGAGCATTGATACATGAATAAGTGTACACCTTATATAGATTTTTTTTCTCTTGGTTTATCATTATTCGTTCCGATTGAAACATGACTAGACAATCGAGATAATTAGGGCCTTCTCAGTTCTTAAACAGGAGTAATAAAATAAGTGTTGTAGAAAAAAACGCGAGACGCATCACCACCAAATTCTTTATCCAATCTTTGAAGATGAGAAATTCATCCGTCGATGTCTTGTTTTTTTGTTTGGTTCAGCTCGACATAATAATGATGAGATGAACCATCATTCATTATGGTCATTTAGCCACAGTCCGGTTTACTTTTAAGTAGTATGTACATAAATGAGTGGGTATAAAATTGATTCTTTTTTTTTGCAAAAATCCTTCTCGTCACCCAACATGTTGTGAGTCATGTGCACCAAAGAAGAAAAAAATTGCTTGGCTAAGTATTACCTACCATCATGTCTTGGTATTTTTCCAGTTGGATTCTTTAACGACAGAAAGAGCAAGAAGAAAATTTATTTGGGATAGATTACCATTAATATTGTGTCATTATTGGTGGATAGGAAAAAGGAAAAGTGGACACATTAAGAAGAAAGGAACATAACCAAACTCGATCACCGCTTTTGATACGATTAGATGGGTATTGATTGCCAATAATACGCATTCTTATATCTCTACAGTCAGCCGTTTGTTTTTTTTTTGTGGTTTCTTGTTATCTTAATGCTTTTTGCGGTGGGAGTGAGCAAGGACAAGAACTCTTCGTCACGTAAAATCCATACTTTTATCTTGTCACGATGAAGCTTTCTCATGCCAGTGGTGGTGGTGCCATTTGTCGTGCGGATTTCGCTTATTTGATTAAACTATACAATGTTTACTCAAACAAGTATGTGTTCAGAGCAATCTCCCGGAATGAAATCGTTCTTGTTACTTCTCTTTCTTTGGACTTGCATGGTAAATAGAGAGATCCGAGAAGGCGGATAATATTTAGCTGATTGATGACTGCGCATGTTTACCCGTCATTAAATGGAAGTGCATTTTACTACACAACTTATATCTCGACGAAAAAAAAGAGATCCGAAGTCAAGATTAAAATGTGTAATTTTCTCTCTTTTATTTTCCTCCGTTCAGCAGGATGAAGTGGTAATCACTAATCATTAAATGCATACAAATATTTTTTTTCTTATTGGCTTCAAAGTTGTTGATGTCGAAACTACCAATCTCAATTAATTGTGTTCAATCATGCACTCTTTTCTAGTCAGGGGTCTTCATGATCTTATCTTGATTTAACTTGATGGTTGGTCAAACTACTGAATTTGGTAATGAATAAACCGGCCGGCTGAATTGATTGCTATTGATTAGGGAGAAAAGTGTTTCAACAACCTTTGAAAGTTAAAGTGGAACTGGCACATTTTACACCGAGAAAATCAACACCTAACTCGTTTCTTTCAGGTTTGTTGTTTGTTTAATTAAATGTAAACTAAGCTTCTAAATCCACATGATTTTGTATTTATTCTTGTCAAACCAACAAGATTTTGGGTAGCCTTTTTTAAATTAAATTACTTGATTGCATCCATTTGCTCACAATTGTCGTACATAAAAATCGTAACAATAATAATTGTACGTTCCTTGCCAAATAAATCTCTGTTTGGAAGAAGAAGAACTGGTCATCTTCCGAGGAGCGTAGTACATGTGTCCATAATATTTTTCTTTTGCATGAATAGTGATTTATTCACCTGCTTGAACCTTCTTTCCATCATTCACCACAATATATTCCTTGAGCTAGGAACAACTCTCTTGAGACATTTTTCTTCCAACTTCTTCGTCATCATCGATTAGCTTTCTGAGAAATCAAGAAAGGTTACATGTTTTCCTGCTCAACTACGAGGAAAAAACTTTACCTCTCGCCTTTCTCATCCATCATCGATTTTACCGCTCGAGACGCACTACTACTACGACCACAATCACGGACGTTTCTTGGCAAGCAAATCCCCACACACAAAAAAACGAGCCATCCACTTCCACCTTATCTATTATAATAATATTGATTTGAGTGACTGAGAGCCAGAAAGCTGTAAGCCTTTTCCTTGTTATACTCCCTCTACTATGATGCGATATTACAGCACTACTCCATCTCGGAAACTTCTTGATGAAGTGATGTGATGCGAAACATGACAAATGTTATTACAAGTTGCACACACTCCAGATACACATTACATATTATATGCAGTGGTCTATCTATCATCATCATTACCATCTCCAACAACGTCATTATTATTACCGTCGCTTTTCTCAGTTTCCATATTGCCACTCTTTTTTTTTCTTCTNCTCCAGATACACATTACATATTATATGCAGTGGTCTCTATCATCATCATTACCATCTCCAACAACGTCATTATTATTACCGTCGCTTTTCTCAGTTTCCATATTGCCACTCTTTTTTTTTCTTCTCATGTCTCTGAGGAGAAAAAAGAGGATGAAACATGGAAGGAAACAAGATAACTACGGATACTTGTAAATTATAAGTTTCTTCTTCTTCTTCTGACATCACAAACAAACGAAGGAACAGAAGATCTCATCTTCTAAACGAGCAATCTTTCTTCTTGAAAACTAAGAAGTAAAGTATTAGCAAGGGACAAACTAAAAAAACTTCTCTCTTTTTTGGCTTCAAGCTCAAGTTCCTTTTTAGTGCTTTTTTCCTTCATCTATTTACGTCTTACTTACATCCACTTTGATGTATATTTTTTCTACAGAAAAAAAAAGTTTTTACTTGGTTGTTATCGTTGAGTATTTACGCAAGCAGGAGCGGATCGACATCAAAGTTGTGTGAGAGGGGAAAAAAGTAAACTAAAACGATACAACAATACGACACGAACACGACTCAAGTGAGCGAGTTTCTTGCACCTGTAATCAATATTTTCACGGTTTAACTTCTCCCTAAATATGTTATATACAAATATAATAACTGAGAGGTATTATTGGAGCAAAAAATGAAGGCTATGCTTGTATGATTATATTACATGAAAGCTTATATGGTACACCTTTAACAACATGTCACGACGACGTCGCGGCGAAATGGAAGCAGGTTGCGAGAGAGAAAAAAAAACAAACCAGCAAAAAAAAGGATAATGGAAAAGGAGAAGAAGTTTTGTCAGCAAAGAAAATGTTTTTTGGTGTACATAAATGGACATAAATATTGGTTTCTTGCTCAGTCAGCACTTTCCACCTTTCAATAAAAAAAACTGATGATGACCATTGAAGATGATCTTCTTGGTGATGCTGCTGATGATGAAAATGTAAATGGAATTGGAAAAGGATTACTTCTCTGAAAAAAAATCAAAATCCCCTTTTTTGATGAAAGCACGCACTCGTCGTCGGGAGCGTTTCAGACTAAAACAATTTTTTTCCAAGAGAGACTGAAAATACAAGGATTTTTTTACATAATATTTTTATGAGCCGACAACCCAATATGTAATAAATTCACCTTTCAGTTCAAACTTCTTCTTCGTTCCTTGACTCATCGACAATGGAAAATTATGCAAGTGCATGCAAAAAAAATAATACTTTGTTCTCTAATGCGTTTTGTTCTTATTATCTCACTACGGTTTTTTACTTTTTTGAAACTTCTTCTTCGTTCCTTGACTCATCGACAATGGAAAATTATGCAAGTGCATGCAAAAAAAATAATACTTTGTTCTCTAATGCGTTTTGTTCTTATTATCTCACTACGGTTTTTTAGTGAAGAGTTCTAATGGTTTTTCGCGGCGAAAAAAAAATAGTCTTCACTTGACTACCTGTCGAACATGATCGTATCTTCGAAAAGTCATCACTACTACATACCATCCTCTTCATTGCATCACCACTTTAGAGAAAAAAAACACGTTCTGTTCTGTGAAATGAGGCAGCAAAGAAATGAAAAGGCAACGTTATGCAGACATGCGCGTCGATCTCTTCAAAAATTATTTCGATGATCATCATTACATGATGGTTGGCGATTGCAAAAAACAACAACAACAAAAAGTTGTTTGCTTTTTTTCTACCGAAGAAATCGTGATCTTTCCATTACCGAAAGATGATAACCAATTCAGTTGAGCCATCGACTCAGAAATATGCTTTGGCAAATAACAAGCTACCTTATCCAACACGGACAAGAAACAAATAAATTGTTTAAATAAAAACTTCACCACCAATACGGTCACAACAACAATATTGAAGCTTCATATAAGCGTACATAATTCTGATTCCGAAATCATTCGATTGGTAGCAGCAGCATAGCAGTAGCAATATGATTATCTTTCGTTATTCCTTCATTTTTTGGGGAGCATCCGGTATTTTTATTCTCACATTCGGTATCCCCCTGTTTTAATCTTGACACAACAATCGTGAGAAATGCACTAACAAGCATCTATTTCTGCGTCATCTCATCAAATTATCAAGTATCTCCTCCGTCAATCACACGAAAAAGTGAGCATTTTTCCATCAAGTTTGCACTCTCATTCCTAAAAAAAATATTTCCCACAAGAAAAAAACAAACTTGTACACATGTTCCCACTTTTTCCTTTGGCTATAATATGAACTCCGCCAGAAACAAAGAAACTCTGATAAAAAGATGCTAATCCTGTTAAATTAGCAAAATGCAGCGCCAAGATTGTAAAAGTGCTAATTTACAACGTTCCAACATGAGTGACCAGATTATCTCCTATTACTATTACTACTGAGAAGAAAAAAAGCGAACCGGACAGGGAGAGCGAGAATAACAATATTTATGGGATTCTTGTTTTATTACCCCATTGTGGATAATGTGACAGCACATCTGTAGCCACGATAAGCAGCAGAATAAAAAGCACATCACTTTAATAAACTGTTTCGTTCTCTGCTGTACTCTATGTACATGACGCGCAATAAAAATTGCTGACAGTAGTGCCAGCAAGTCACGGTAATAACAATAATGTAGTTGTTATTTGTGACTGTTGCGGTTTTTTCTCCCTTTTTACCTCTTCCATGATGACAAGAAGTGGCAAGGGGAAAAATTGAGCAAAAAGAAAGAATCCTTTATTATATCTCGTCTTTTTCTTACGACCGGTTCGTTGCTCGCTCGGAACTGCGTTGTGAATTGTGACTGCGGAGTGAGCGGTTTATTGTTCTCAGCTTATGATTATCACTATTATCAGCATGAATGATGTGATAAGTAAATTGCAAAAATTGCAAAGAAAATGAAGAGAGAAAGGAGAACAATAGGATGGAGCCGGTAAAGCCGCCTCAACAACTGGGAGCTCACGTTTTTTGTCTTAGTGGAATTGAAATGTAATGCAGATTGTCGTACTATTGATGAGCATTGTTGTGCACACACCACGTCGCTCCTCATCATCCTCAAATAACAACACAGATGAATTGAGTAGAAAGAAACAAATTAAGAAAAAAAATTTATATCCAAGATGGACTCATAAGGCTTTATTTTGTGGAAATGAATGAAGTGAAAGGAACTTTAAAAAGGGAATTAATCAAGATGAAGAAAGGAAACAACGTGAAAGAATGTCCATCATGATGTTAGTTAGGATTATGGATCCATGCACTGTAAAAATAAAGAATTCGAAATTGATGTTCCTTTTTTCTCGTTTTTCTTCCTTTCTTCACGGTCCACAATTGTTTGACTTTCGTTTGACCACAGTAATCATGCGAGTGCAATGCCATAATCTGTACACATTAATTATTTTATCTCTTCCCCGCTGTGCAACTCGTTCACTATGCGGTTCGCTGGCGAACTGAAAAATAAATGTAGTTAAGGTATGAACACATGTAAGGAATTATTGCGGACAAGATGGATACAAGGAATGAAATAGACTTTCATCATTTCTTTTTTTTCTAAATAAAAATTACATATCAAACCCATTACACATTACATTCCAGTTGTCTACTTTTGTTTCTCCAACATAACTCATCAAGATAATAACGTGTTTATATAAAAATTACCTCTGCACTCTTTCCCTTTTGCCTTGGCTCATATTAAAAAGGTATGCTTATGTGAGCATGTTTTTGTAGTGTGGTAGTTATATTTTTTTATTAATTTATCTCTCTTTCTCTCCCTCTCACAAAAGTTTTGTATGTGGTTGTGTCCACATTTATATTTCTCTCCATTCTGTCCTTTTGGCAAGAAGGCATGAAAAATCTTAATGGCTAATATGTTCAAAAGTCATGATAAGTATGATGTATCTCCACACATTTTATGCATATGATGGATACTTTAGTTGAGTAAAGAAACAATTTCTTGTCTTTTTATCCAATCCAAAAAAATCCACTTCAACTTTTTTTTCTCGTAATTCCAGTCTCTGGGTCCAGTCCAACTTTTTTGTCTTGAGCATTTTATTTTATTTTTTTTGTGTGAATAAAATGAGTTGTTGTGGTGTTGTGTATTTTTTGCTGCTCGTTGCAACCAGCCGATTAGCTGGTACCACATTACATTAGCTCAATAGATTTATTATGTGTATTTCATTTCACATATCACCTGGACCAGGTAACAAATAAAAAAAATATTCCGCGAACTCTGCAGTGAACTCTTTCTTATTACGTCTTTCGTTCGTCCTCCTTAGTTTCGTATTGATGAGTATGAGCAATAATATTCTTTTTGGTGAAGGAGACGAGATAAATAAGATGATGCACACACACGTAAATACTCACGTCACTCTGACTGACTTTTTTTTGTCTCTCTAATTCGAAGGAGGCTTACATAACAAGCTTCTTACTGAGAGCAATCTTGGTTTTATATCTTCCACAGATATCACCATCATCATCATCAGAGTCGTGTAAGATGAATTGGTCGAATGGCTTATTATTATTGTGGCGCTAATAATGTTTATACACACACGCTCATACTAATATTGTACGTCATACATTCTGTACTGTGCTTCTTTTTATTACGCTTCATATAATATGTTTCTGAAATATGAATATCATAATATAAAGTTGCATAATATACATACATGCATGAGTGAACATGATGTATTTGGGTGCAAGCAAGCAACTCTGAAGGTATGCACATTTCAAAATAAAATTATCCAGTGAATATAAAAAAAACAAGAAGACACACAAAACATGCTTTAAAAGGCGATTTCGACTTTTATGTCCATTTTCTCCTCAACCTTCTTACTTTTTTTCTATCTTTGGTCGTTTGGATGGAGTCGTTCAAGATCTGAGGTTTTCAACCGGAGAACAAAAAAAAATACTGAATAAAGGTGGGTGGTCATCATTTCCATTGAATGTGAACACATACATACATATACTTATATGACTACTCACCAGTGCTCACTTGATTATCACTGAGCACAAAAAGCCATATTATGTATGTACCTTTTTCCTTTGAAGAAGCATTAATAAAAAAACTTGTTCATTTTCTCTGTCTCTTCTGAAAAAAAGACTTAAGAAGACGAAGGACTTTATATCATTGTGAAATCCTTGTTCATTTTTTTGAAACAACAATCCAAACAGTCGTAGCCAGTACATCTTCTGTGTCGGTACTTTTATTATTGTCTCCTCTTCTCAACCTCTCCTTTTCGAAAGGATTATTCGCATAACGAGATTATATACTATTGTGGAGGAGCTTTGTGTGGAAATTGAAAATAATGAATGCATTATGATATGCTAATGCATTCGCATGTTTGCATTTTTCTAATGGAATAATGATTTTATTATGATTGCAACCCTGTGTGTGTCTGCATTTATGTGCCCATTACGACAGTCTTAAATGATATCGATGCAATTTAAATAAGTAAACATCGATCAAATTTTATATCTCCTGTTTAGAATTTGTTGGAAAAGCAGGCAGTCCAGCAAGCAATATTTAAGGTACATAAATGTTTTCGTTCCACTTGAAAAACCTTGTGAAGGGAACTAATCATTTTAAACGATTTCGAATGATGAGCACACATGTGTTTAACCATGAATGCTCAACTCAAGTTACACACGATCCTTTTCAAAAATCATATACTTTTATGCATACGTAATTGCAAGGAAATATTCTGTTGTGAGTTGCTAAACGGGAACAAAAAGGGATGGAGGAAATTACAGGGATTTTGTTTCAAGACAAGTCTATTACCCTTTTTCCCTGATTTAATTCACCTTCCACAAAAAAAGCATGACTGACTCATAGCCAGAAGATGTATCGTATATTATCTAATAATTATAATAAATGGGTAGTAAAACCTTCATCCAAAATTTTCAATCCAACGAACCGGAGCGAGAGAAAAAAAATATGAAGGTAGAGTGAATGCAACCTTCTCGGCAGCAGCTGCAAGCAAAGAAAAAGTAGAATCTTTGCAGGTTATGCACACAAGAAGAAAGTCGTGCATGGGTAGTAGGAATTATTATGCACACAACAAATTTTTTTTTCTTTTGCGGATGGAAGCAAGAAATGCACACAAACTCTGTTTTTTCTTGTCTTCTGACTGACTTCTTCGGTGAAATAAATAAATGGATGACTGGCTTAATGGAGCATTTTGAGTCGTAAAGTAAGGAGAAAATGGGGTATAAATATGATATGTGATGTTTGACGTAGATTTTTTTTACTCGTTTATGGCTCGAGCTGGTACACAGTATAGTACTGTAATATGGAAGCGTAATTGTTGTCGTGAGTCCCGAAATGGTAATAATAATAGTTGATGCATGATGCTGTTACTCGAATAAAATGATCGTCATCATATCACATAAAAATGTACACCAGGCCACTTTGCATAATATAACGCGTAGAAGTATCAGTATCACCAAACAATCGTCGTTGACGTCGTCGTCGAGGTTTTATTTTTAAAACTAAAGCATTTTTTGTCCCTCGAAGCACTTGTTTTTTTGGAGGATGCAGTTTCGAGTTATTTGTGATCATTATAAAAATGTTGATGGCCTTTCTACATCCAAAATTATTGTATAGGAAGGTGGCGTGATATGTGCTCTTTCATCTGAAATGAATCATCCAAAAAAAGAGCATTATTATATCCCAAATAAAAATGCTTGAGTAAAAGATTTATGGCATTAATTCAAAAGAGGGGAAAATGCACACACAAAGTCTATTCACATTACAGAATATGCCACCATACGCAGGTACATCATCATGATAGATGATAAGGACAACGCATTTTGATTCAAAAAAAAAAAAAAAGTTTGTGTAATGTACCTGTTGTTCCCTCGTGTTTATCCAGCATGACATTTAGTTTACCAGAGAGAGGACGATTGTTGCACTTTTCAAAAAAAAAATTATCCTTGGATAATACTTTATCAAATATTATTGAATGAACATGCATCATCTTCATCATCCTCATCATGCTTAACCCAGCAGTGTCGTCGTCAACCACAAAATTCCTCTTTTTTATTCTCTCTCCCTTTTTCGACATTGTGTATGAATAATGCTGTTGATTTTTGTCGCGTTTTTTAACAAATGTTTTTTTCTGAACGTACGTACGTCTTTCAAAGTTTTATTTTTTTTTGCTCGTGGGTATGTGATTATCCAGATGGAGAAGTGTTTCGTTTGCGATTGAATGCATCACCAAAAGAGCATGATGACTCCGTGGCAGCTTACTCGTTTTGTTATTGTTGCCATGTATATATTTTTTAAATCTTTGTCTTCTTGTTCATCTTCAAGAATTTTTTTGTCTGCCATCATTGCCATCATAGCCGTCATCAACCTCACGGATGGTTGAACACGGATCCATGTTGGTGATGTTGATTGTAATAAGAATGCGAAAATGTCGTTTACTTTTTGACGTGTACTTTTTTTCTCTCTCTCTCTCTCTTTATATTTTNATCATTGCCATCATTGCCGTCATCAACCTCACGGATGGTTGAACACGGATCCATGTTGGTGATGTTGATTGTAATAAGAATGCGAAAATGTCGTTTACTTTTTGACGTGTACTTTTTTTCTCTCTCTCTTTATATATTTTCTTGCTCTGGTGGCGTGGTGGAGTCATAATAATAATAAGACACAGTGAAAAAAAACCGCACCAAAAGTTTTAATAAAAGAGAAGAAGAAGGAGACACGAAGCCAGAGAGAGGATTTTTTTTGCTCAAGTCTTGTAAGAAAGTGAGAAATAAAAAATGATGACTAGTTTTCCTATATCTTAGTAGGTACTACACAGGATTGTATACGTATTGTTGAGTTAATTGATGGGGTTATGTATATTTTGGCTTGTTGAACCGTGTCAAAAAGCACTCCAGACACTCGAAATGAGATAAATTGCTCTGCACAGACACACACAAGGATGAACGTACTCTTTCTTTTTTCTTGAAGAAAAAAAAACAGAAAGGATTTTTGTGTCTGATGTGTGGTGGTGCGATGTGTAAAAAGACAAGTTCATATACAGTTGTATTACTTATGGGCACACTTGAGTAGCTCATTATGCTCCAAACCAATCTGCTTCAAGTGGAGTACATGAAAAACGTAGGCATATTGTATTTACACAAATCACAACAGATCAGATATGGATTGTGTTGATGATGGTAGTGGTGTGGTGGTGGTGGTGGCGAGAAAGGTTTTTTAAAAAATGGGATACACATCCACTGAACAAGATTACCATGCTATTATTTTGTATGACAGAAAACGTTGGGTGTAAAACATAAAGTTGATTTTTAAAAAAAAGATGCACATTTTTTTCTGTTCAGAAAACATCACACAATCAAGTTGAATGTACACATTTTCTAAAATAAAAAAATTTCTTCGCCGAGTACAATTTAGAAGATAAGAGATGATAATAATGGCGATGGTGATGAGACAGGCACAAACAACAAGAAAACAACCGGAGCGAAAGGGGAGAAGCCAAAAAAGAATATATTTTTTTTAACTCTCTTCAACCTTTCTGTTAGCATTGTAGTAGGTATAATGGTAATGTTATATGAAAATGATGGTGATGGTGATGGGACTGCCATTTAAATTTGCATAATTAAGTTTACTTTCGTCAAGAGTTGCCCTTAAATGGAGTAATGTGATGTGTTTTCTAGTATGTAATGTATAATGAAATGTGGTCAAATGGTATTGCAACCTGTAATTTGGGAAAAGGGAGATGATAAAATAACAACCACGACGCAAACCTTATTGCAATAATGTAAGCAAATATCCCAAACATTACAACACTACTTATCTCCTTAATATTATGCAGTTTCGAATGGCCACATTATAGGTGAGGTGAGGCAAAAAAGAAGAAAAAATTGTTTAAAAAAACGTTCACTGACTTAAAAAAGGAATTATTGTATCACCAGTAAAAAAACAACAACAACATTTTGTTGCACACATCACAATCAAGTGAGTGCGAGTGAGTGTGCCTTGGTGTAATTTTCATTTCTTTTCTCGCTTCAAAATGATCCTTCATGACATTGATGTAAATTGATAATGAGGGGGTTACACCTTCTCTCTGTAAATTAATGGATGTCTTGAAGACGATGATGGATACAAATATCCATTTAATGTGTATCCATAAAGATAGCGAAAACAGATGAGAGAGAGAGAAAAAAAAACAATGTTTCTTTTAAAAAAGGTCATACCTGCCTCTGTCAACCTCATAAAAGATAAAGTACAAAGATTATTTCTCATTCCTACGAAAATTATGGAATCGTGTCCAAAAATGTCATATTTTATTTCTTTTTTATTTACAGCCCAAGTGACACGAAGATCCGGAATCTGGATGAGCTGAAGAACTATATCGGCTCGGATGGAACCTGCAAGTGTGGGCTTAGCTGCCCACTGCGTCTCGAGGTTGCATTCAGCTTTGATCCAAAGGTATGTGCGCATCTGTTCCCCACAAATATTTCTCAACTGTTCAACCTTATCTTTAAAAACGTATATCTCACTTTCCCTCCTCATCTCTAACGATTATCGGTGCAGTAGTAAAAATGTCAAGTGCGCCGTGCGTGCTTGCATTCACGCCATGAAAATTTCTCTCGTCTCTACGACGAAAAAAAACCTAACATGACACATGTCTCATTACCATCCTGTGATGTCTTTCATTCCCTCATTAGGTGACAAATATGACGGCCGAAGATGAGAAGGAGAACTTGGAGACACTTCATGCAGCCGCGGCTGCAGCCGTTGCAGCATCCGTGGCTGCGACGGCCGCTGCTGCACGAAATGACACATCCACCTCGTCATCCTCCTCCTCCACCGAGTCTGACTCCAAACTATTGTGCAATCACAAGAGAAAAATTCCCAAGGCTGAGGACTCACCTCTCATTTCCTCAACGAGGGATGATCTCGGTAAGTCAAAGAAACCTTTTTTAAAAAAGTTGTTTCCAATATATATATTTTTCTCTCTTGCTCATCGCTCGAGCTTCCCTGCGTCGTTAACCCTTCTCCTTTCAAAAGTTTATTACGTGTGTCTTTGACAGCACAGCGATTTTGCTGACAACAACAACTTAAAAAGCGAGAAAAAAGAGAAGTTTTAAGCTTTAATGTCTATTTCCTCCTTTTTGCTCGGGCATCTGAAAAAAAAGATCCTCCCAAAAAGCATGTACCCTCCACTCGCCTTCACTTCGAGACTTCCCATTACCATTATCCACACCACCACCACCACAACACAAGTCTTTTCATTTTTTTCACCAATAATAATAATCATATAATAACAAATAATAACCGGAGCAAGACAAGCAAAACGATGGAAATGTCAGTCAAGGAAGCATAGGACACGACATCACACAGACAACAAAAAAATTTTTCTCACTGTGATCTCCTCCTATTGTTGTTGTACGAAAAAAACATGAAAGAAGGAAAATATATTTCTATTGTGGAATTGAACTAAA
Organism: Troglopedetes dispersus; assembly: GCA_027744215.1. Lineage (NCBI taxonomy): Eukaryota > Metazoa > Arthropoda > Collembola > Entomobryomorpha > Paronellidae > Troglopedetes > Troglopedetes dispersus. Next base: position 15,282 of record JAHZNF010002213.1, read on the forward strand.
AAAGAAACCACTCGGATGATGCTTTTTTCAAATGTCTGCGAAGGAAACAGACAAGTGTTCAATGAAGAAGCGACGAAGAAGGAGGGAAAATATTAATGCTGCCTTCAATATTTTTTTTACTTACTTTTAAGACGCTCAACATCTCCGCTCGGTATTTTTACGAGCAAATTAGGAGAAGCGTTCAGTCAGACACGTTAAAAAGAAATATAAATGTAAAAATAATAATAATACATGCTTGTTCCGAGGCTGCGCTCGCACATTATGGAGCACTATAATGGGGAGCTTTTGTCTACTTTGTGTTGCTTAAAGAGATGGCGAGGATGAGGAAGGAATTAGTGACTCACCGTCAGCATTTCCATTACAAAGAGAAGTCTTTTCTGCGTGTTTACGCTTTCAACTCTTGTTGAGCTGCTGCTTGTTACCAGCAGTCTCTTCTCAGGAGAGATAAATGAAAAATGATCAGCAAAGAGAATAGAAGAAGAAAAAGGGTTGAAACAAAATATATTGAACTGTTACATAGAAAACTAAAGTTTAACGAAGAAAATGGCACTTTACCCTGTAATAATAATGCGCACAGAGTCGAAAATTACTTTATGTTGCATTTACTGTACGTATAATTCCCTCCTTGTGTGCCTTTGATAAATAAAAGAAACATTATGATTATTACCGCATTATTCCATTACATTGCTCCTGTTAAGACGACCATTGTGTGCACATCTCATTCATTCAATTTATGTAAAAAGCGTTAAAGAAAAAAATATATCGAGTGTGCAAGAAGAAGCAACAGCAGAATGATGCATGAACTGTGTGTGTTGGTAAATGAAAAAAAAACGGAGAGAAATTAGAAGTTGAGTGTGAGCAAGAAAAAAGGAAGGTGGAAAGGCGGATGCTTGAAATTAGTGACAGGAGAATTTATTCGAGCTTTGCTTCCAATTAGTCTCTCACTCACACTCAGTCAGAGTTGGAAAAGGTTAAATCGCCCATTTCCTTTTTTAGCCTGCTCCTCTGTCAAGTTCACAAAGCTACAATAATATGTGCACAAATAATATTTATCTACTTCATAATAGCTTTAGAGTAAAATAATGTCGAGGTTTTGAAGACGAAGAAAAATGGCCATTTCCTTGTCATCATTACTACGAAGCCAGTAAAACACAAGGCAAATTGAATCCGTAGCAGTTCCCATTAGGAAAAACACACACTTTCAAAATCTAATTTGACTTGTTGCATTATTTTCATTTCTGATGCACAAAAATCTTTGTGTAACATGTGTTTAAGTCATCGAGAATCATTGTTTCTACATAAAAAAGAGTGTAGACATTTGGTAAGCGCTCCGGAAAGTCACTTAAGCTAAAAACCTTCCGTAACAAAATTTTGGGGTACTTGAAGTTGCTTATCCGGAGAGTTTTTAAGATTATGTCTACAGGTATTTGAAACACCATTTTCATCTTCATAATGTTTGACTTAATCGTAGCCACTTTTGAAGACTCAACATTGTGGTAATAGATATACCTTGGAGGAGTGTACGGACATCCCTTGATCATGATGATTGTTATATGATGAGCCTGGACAAGAATGGTTTAACTACCCTCATCATCATCATCCACAATATTTTTTAAAGTAGACTCAGTGATCTTCAAGCATTAAATTATTAACCACGTCCCAACCTCCACATCACATCACTGGTTGAAGGGAAAAAAGGGAGCACTTTTTATTATATCCCTTCCATAATCTTTTTTTGGATACATTCAAAATTCATTGAACATATGCTTAATATTATGTAGACATACATGTCTACTTTGCGCTTATCATCATTATTACCACAAAACAAAAAAAAC
>JAHZNF010002214.1:0-13187 GCA_027744215.1 Troglopedetes dispersus
TTCTAGTTCTTGTAGTAATTTAAATGCTAGCTTCTAGTTCCTCAACCCAACTCCTCTCCTCTTATCTAGTGTTTTTCAAATCAGTTCATAATAAATGCCAACCTTTATTTTTAGGTTACACTTTTATTGTCAACTCGAATTCTAGAGCAACCAGAGTCCAAAGATAGTCAGTTTAATCGGAGACTTGATCCAAGACTGATTTACAAGGATCACTTGATGATCGTTCAATTGTACCAAATGACAGAGAACGTGTTCGGAACCATTCTCTTTTCCTACTATAGTCTCACTGTAAGATCAGATATTCAGTTAAAATTAATTACGTGAATATTTTTTATAAAATGATGAACCTGCTGCGGAATAAAATGAAGGGTGTTTGTTGAAAACATTTAGATTGTGTCAGTGGTGATGGAGATTTATCACCTAGTGGCTATTCAGGGATTTGGCGATACCGAGTCTAACGTCGTCCCAAAAAAGGACGAAGTGCAACAGTCCAATGACACATCTATCACTGTGATTAATCCTGAAGATAAAGCGAAGTTTTATCAGGGTCGTGAGCTTCTTGGCGGAATTGCGGATACTACACAAGAACGTCAGATTCTGGCTACTGCAGGGGTTTCGTTTCTTCTGTTGTGTCAAAATTTGTACTTTTGTTACAGAACGACTGTGGATGCCGCTCAGGCTTATGAAGATGTAACCAACTGTAGTTTTCTTGATTTAATTTAAACATGTTAAGCGCGCACTCTTGGAGATATGACCATTTCCTGGTAAGGTTCAATAATTGCATGGTGTCACAATATGGTTTGGTTTTCAGGCCATGAAAGGATTTGATATTTTGAGGCGACACGGGCTGATGTTTTGCAAAAACAAAACGGACAGAAACTTTGTAAGTTCTACAAAGTATCTGCATATATATAATTCGGAATAATTAAAATCAAATTAAGATTTTATTTTTGAAACACAGGTACTCAGCTTGTACTTTAGCTTCGCTAAAAATAATCCACTGCAGTTGACAGCAGGAGGATACTTTGCTATCAATAAGATTCTAATTGTCACAGTAAAACAATACAACAACTTATCTCTATTTTCTAAAGTTAGTATAGTTCCGATAATTTTTGTGTGTGAATTTCATCACTTTTCTTTGTTCCATGCAGATGTGCTCAACGATAGTGAACTGGGCCATATCAATCTATCAAACAAGAGTTGACCAGTGGAAATGATAGTGCCACAAGTCGCCTACAGTTGACAGTTACTAGTTCAGGTTCCTTAGGTTTTTTATTCGTGAATTTTAATCCAACAAATGCAAGTGTGATTATATTATTGTAAGTGTAAGTTATGCCAATGTCAACGCGAGCCTTTCAGTACACTTTCTGTTTAAATCTATGTTTTATGTATTGTGTTTAAGAGGTTTCGTATAATAATTATAATTAATTATTAATCACTAGTAATACTTAATAATCAACTTGATTTCGTTTAACGATTACCAATTGTAAAGAAAAAAATATTTTAATAAATCTATTTCTAAAACATGGTTCTGGAATTCCATTAATTTATTTTTTCAATTCTAGACTTATGCATAGGAACGTCCGTTTATAAGTAAATTTGACAGGAAAAAAACACTAACTCCATGCTCAAATATTTTAATTCTTCCTACTTAGTTCTTGCTCTTAATTTCTAGTTCTTGTAGTAATTTAAATGCTAGCTTCTAGTTCCTCAACCCAACTCCTCTCCTCTTATCTAGTGTTTTTCAAAATGATTATATTACTGTAAGTGTAAGTTATGCCAATGCCAACGCGTGCCTTTCAGTACACTTTCTGTTTAAATCTGTGTTTTATGTATTGTGTTTAGGTTTGGTATAATTAATTACTAGTAATACTTAATAATCAACTTGATTTCGTTTAACGATTACCAATTGTAAAGAAAATCATATTCTAAAATCTATTTCTAAAACATGGTTTTGGAATTCCATTAATTTATTCTTTCAATTCTAGACTTATGCATAGGAACGCCCGTTTATAAGTAATTTGACAGGAAAAAGAAAATGCTAACACCATGCGCAAATATTTTAATTCCTCCTGCTTAGTTCTTACTCTTAATTTCTAATTCTAGTAGTAATTTAAATGCTAGCTTCTAGTTCCTCAACCCCAACCCCTCTATTTAATTATCTAGTGCTTTTTCAAAGCCTCATCAATATCCGGAATCAGTTGCTTGAACTTCTGATATTGGGTTGCAGACAGACTGATGCCTGAAATCATATACATAAACAGGATAAATGATGGTTTAACTAACGATTAACATGCATCCTGAAATTCTTATGTGTCGAGATTGAAAGTGTGGTTTACCCTTCTTTCCCGGTTTGAGATCTCCTGACTTATCCTCATAGAACTCCCGGATATCGACGTATATCTGACCCCTAAATTCATTGATCCTGACCTGACGCTTCTTATCCAGTTGCCAGGAAGTTTCCCCACCGCCGCCACCTCCAGACGATGACGACTTGGAAGCCGCTTCCGTCTTGGCCTTCTTTGGAGGCGGATTTCTCTGAAATGATAGTTAGCAGTGGTAATATTTTACCAAGTCGGTATAAACCATGCTATCCCGTAAGCCCGAATTATATGAAGCAGAGTGGTAGCATCGCTTATACCGAAAGTTAACATTACCTCACGCATGCAAAGCATCCCCTTCCAACCGTGACCGCGTCATAAAAATAAATTGCTGATGAAATGAAATACTAACGTCGTTGGGCCCAGATGAATCCGAATCCGAAGATGACGACGAGTCATCGAGTTTCTTATTCTTCGGCATTCTGTCACTGATAACTAACCAACAACGGCTGGCTCCCTTCAAATTCCGGTTTCGTTTACTTACTACCGATTTTAGTTGCGACAGACACAACTTGTCACAATTGTCAAAAAATTTAATCTTAAAGTTGATGCTGCTGACAGAAGATGCTCACCGAAATCTAAAGATTTGGCCGATCAACAAAGATAGGAATGAAGTAAAATTGTGCTAAAGAGTCTGTTTCATTTTGTCTTCAAATCTCACGACATTGTGATACCGCCACTTACCTTGCATTGAACATCTTGCCCCCATGCATGAGACTCTTTTTCTATCATTTCTGCTCCATGTCTTCTCTTTGTCCTCCTGTGTTTGCCTCTTGTGGTGTCAGCGATTCTCAAATTCTACAGACATTTTCTTTGTGCAAAAAACGCTATGCCAGATGAGAATTGCATGAATGAAGTAAAACGGGAAGTTAAGTTTCGAATTGTATTTTTAATTATTCAAAGAAAGTGTACATAAATCGTATATCGAAATAAATAGCTTTATGTATTAAACAGTTACATGTTACTTAGAATATTTTTTTTAATTCACTGTGATATATAAGATTACTGGCTTTTGGTTGACAAACTAGCGAAAGAAAGCTATGATTTTAGTAATAGTCATATAAGTTCAAAACCAAGTACAATTACAAAATAAAAATTATCAATTCTTCCGTGTTTCTCTACTTTTGAAAATTTACAAAGCGCAGTAGTAACAAATGATCTGTCGCGTAAAATTGAATGTTCACGATCCATATATATTTGATCTTGAAAACACGTACCTCTCTCATCTTACTTTATTATATAGCAAGAGTAACTTCTATTAAAAAAATGAACAATAGATGGTTAAGAAAAACTGATACTTTATATTTGGCACTGCAAAATTGAATACCTATTATTACCTATCATTCCGTGGTACGCTAAGCTTGTGTAACATTTTCTGTGGGTTCGGAATTTTTACGCGATAACTTATTTATTTCACACTGGCTAGCCACTTACTTTTATAAAATATTTTAATCATGGAGCCGGACTCATGAGATGACTTCTTTTTTAACCGGGGCGGGGTATTTCTTTAACGTATAAATCTTGGAGGAATGGGCTCAATGAGCCTTTAGTCACGTTTGTTGTTTGGTGATTGTGACATTTGGTGTGTTTTTGTGGATTATAGCAGGTCCACATCAATATTTACAAGGGACAAAGGGGGAGTCAAGTATGAAAAAATTGTTAGTATTTTTTTGGTAATCAAGTTAAAAAAGTTTATTTATGTTGAAGGGACAGTTTGGTAGCAAGAAGACTTAAAGAATATTGTTATCTTAATTTTACACCAGTATCTTCTTCATTACAACAGGAAATTTCGACTATTAAAACGGAACACATTTTAAATTGTAATTAGGTTAAAATGTGTGCATCCAGTCGCATAATTGAGTTTTCGTACACTAAACTATAACTTACACTGCAAACGTTTTTTGACAAAAAAAACTAAAATGTTGGTCTATAATGTATTTACACATGTAATAAAATACTCTATTTTTAAGGTATACATTTCAGGTTATATAACTTACACTGCAAACGTTTTTTGACAAAAAAAAACTAAAATGTTGGTCTATAATGTATTTACACATGTAATAAAATACTCTATTTTTAAGGTATACATTTCAGGTTTCCCCCAAAAAACTGTTCTTCTTCCAATAAACTTTTCTCTTTCGCAATAGATATAAACAATTTATGTAGATTTTTCTTCAGAGAAACATTTAAGCGCATTCAAGGAACCGTAACTGGGTAAAGGTACAATTTTTTTTCTATTTTTTTTCTTATAAACTTTTCTTTTTCATACACGAAATTTTCGTTTTCATCAACTCGCCAGTGGAAGGATCTCTGTGGCAAAAGTGCACACCTTCCATTTTAATCCAACATTACAACAGTTACAACAACGATTGGGATTATTATGATCATATCATTTCTAGTTTGATATATAACTTCTATACCCAGATAAGATTCATATTCATCATTGTAATCGCAAACGTAATAATAATAACACGTTCAAAATGCTGGAACAGTATAATATTCCTAATTTAGCTATTTAAATGATTATTACATAATTCTAAACATTCTAAAAGTTATAAGTTTCAAATATTTTCGTAGTAAACATTGTATTTAGAATTGACATAATAGGAAGTATAGTAGGTTATCGTAAAAATTACAACTATTTCTTAGACAATGACACAGCAACGCTTCCCTCCGTCACCGTAGTCTCCGACAGTTTCCGCCGGGTCGCCAACATACCGTCTGAGAGACATTGTAGGACTAGCAGGCGGATGATACTTTGTCATCGCGTCATTTATTCCTCCTGTGAAACGATTCAGGTAAGAACAACAACAGTGCTGGTTAGAAATGAAAGGATTACTTTGAATATCATTATTATTCCTGTTAATACAATTACAAGAAGAAGGAGAAGAAGCATCGTAGCCAATGGGGAGTAAAGCGGAAGTGGGAGGTATTACAAAGCCATTAGTTTGATTATTACTGCAACTACCACTACCACATCGTTCTGGCTGACTTGCGTGACCAGTGGAACAAAGGCTTGAAGAAAGGATAGCAGCAGCAGCGGCCACATCACCGGCGGATGTCGCTGCTACTGCCGCCGTACCACTAGAAGAAGCGGTGAAAGCAGAACTATCGAACTGAGACTGAGAGTAATAATTTTTACTGAAGCCATGCTTCCGCCAATCTTTCCAATGATAAGAATATCTTGACGCACAAGATGAGTTAGCATTACAACAACTACCACTACTGAGCTCATTTCTCTGATTGTGGAGAAGTAATAAAGATTGAACTCCGGAAGTGGGAGCTGTAGAAAAAGTGATCAACCCAGATGTAGCAGAGGTTGCTGCCGTAGTTGAGAGTGGATTTGAAGTGAAAGGGGGCAAAGAGGAAATTGAAGTGGATGTTGAAGATGAGGCAGGAGCAATCAAGTTATTATTAGTGAGTAGTGTACCATTAGTTAAAGGATTAGAACTGGTTCGGATGAGTGAGCGTTGTTTCTTCAGATCGGAGAGGGTTCCTGGCGTGGTGAAAATTGAGCTTCCGGAAGATAACGCCAGATTACTCAGCGGAGAGGTGTGGCCGTGACCAGGAGGACTGGCTGTGGAATTGCTTCCTCCCGAGCCTGCGATGCTCGTTCCATTTGTTAATGTTGAGACTGGACTATTCGTGTTGATTGTGACGGAGACGTGAATGTCAATTGTACTATTTCCGGCGCTGCTGCTCAGTCCAACCAGATTGTCGCGGCTGCCACTTAATGACACTCCGCTGGAGAGGCCACCGCCTTCAAGGTGAAGTTGTGCACACGAATACAAGAATTGTACTATTTCCGGCGCTGCTGCTCAGTCCAACCAGATTGTCGCGGCTGCCACTTAATGACACTCCGCTGGAGAGGCCACCGCCTTCAAGGTGAAGTTGTGCACACAAATACAAGTCACACAGGCAACACATTCAATGGCAAAACAATGAGCAGTGAAAACACGAACGGTACAGTGGTGGCGGCATCATCACAAACATGAATTGCAATTGTCATAATTTCGCAAGTTTTGTAGAACAAAAAAGGGGTTAAGCGGGTGACACCAAAATCGAAAACAAAAAAACAATATTTAAATAAACAATGATTAAAGATTGCATGACATTCCAAGCAGCATGACATTCCAAGCACTCATGCTCAATGATGCATAAATATATGAAAAAGATGATTTGTGAGAGAAAAATGATTTTACCTAAAGGAACCTTATTATCCACAGAAGGGTTAATTTCCGGTTTTGGCAACAAATTCCCGTTATCATCTGGCGAGGACATCACACTGACTGGAGCGCTCCCACCACTTCCGCCATTGCTACTATTGTTCAGATTCTTTTGGATATTATTTTGATTTTTGCGGAGTGATCCATTCGCAGTCTCATTTGTGTTGTACAGTAAATTGTTCATTTTGACTCCGCCGGCGGCGTTGGCGTTAGTATTGTTGCTGCTTGTGTTATTAGTTTGATTATTTTGATTGTTCAGGTGATGATTTGTATGATTAATGGCGCCGCTACGGACTGCAATATCTCTGAGTCTATTCATTTCATCCTGCTTCATTTTCATGTTGCTCACCGAGTCCCTTCCCAGCATGGTCGGCGGATAACTTATCTCCTGATCTTCTTCCGAGCTCGCGTTCCCATTTCCATTTTGATGGACGTTGTTGTTGTTGGGATGACCATCAACGACAGGATGAGCCACTCCATTCCCGTTCGCGACCACACTCGTCGTCGTGTTATTGTTTCCTGCCGAGCCGTTCGTCGTTGCGTCGCTCGTGGGTGATGGACTATTCTCCTGTACAAGCCAAGTGAAAACAATATGAATACATTAGCGTTTTACGTCATCGCATTTCACATACTTGAAAAAAAATCTGGAAGTAAAGGACAAAAGTAGGCAGCTCTTGTCATAAATTTCAATTTGCGTTTCTACGAAAAAGGGAACATCTCCTTGCTTTTATATTTTATTACGAAAATTCCTCAACTGCTTACAGCCCTTTTTTCGCAAATATTGAAACTGTTCTTGAAAAAGATGAACAATCCAATTTAGACAAAAAAAAACTTGAAGTTTCTTCTCAGTCTGGTGAAACTATACTAAATAGCGTGATATATATTTTTTAGTCGAGAGAGATTGCATTAAATATATTATGGTAATTAATAATGCATGTTTCCTGGCTCATGCTACACATTTCAATGATGATTCTTTAAAGCATGTTTTTACAATATTTCCCACACGTGTTTCTAATTTGACCCGGCGTTGCCCGCTTCACTTCCCAAAAATGATGGCTCATGCATGCAGCCTTGTCTCTAATAAATCACCTCGGGGGAATAAGACTACTTCGCATGTTATCAATGTTTCTCAAAGTCTGAAGCATTACCTTGTTAAGTTCTTCTCGTGCCCGGAGCATTTGCGCTTCGTCAGCCGCGTCGCGTTTCGACGTGAGTCCTTTGTCCCGTTGTGAAGTGCGCCGGATGCTTTGAGTTCGCGAGTTTGTGGAGTGCGTTCTGGAAGGGCGTTTGCGACCCTCATTTTGACGTTTTGTTTGTTGTTCGGTGCGCAGTGTAATGATCCTCTCCTTGATCTCAGGATCCTCACAGATCGCTGGAGAAAGTAATAATATTGGAGTAATAACGTGTCTAATAAAATCCCTCTCCCCTTCCTTATATGGAAAATGTAACATATTTTATGATTCTATAATTTGATTGAATGTCAGGGATCACCTCACACTTTTCAAAAGTGATTGTGTGAGTGAAAGCATGTGCCAACTCGCATTGTTATGCTAAATAAATGAGGATGGATTTCTGACAGAGTTCGGTTTTGACAGCATTGTTCTCGTGAGTCTCTATTCTTCCCTTTGTTACTGCCTTTCCCATCCATTTTCCCTTCAAAGTTTACATTCCTGGAGGCTTTTTTTTTTCATTGGAAAGAGATTAATTACTTTTCTTCGTGGAGGAGAAGGTTATCTACAACATATGACTTTGACATCATATTTTTTTTAATCCACGTTTCAAGGCTCTTCGTCCAAGAAATTAATCAATATCGAGGCTTATTCGTTTTTCTCCTTGAAGGAAACATTTTCCTTGCCAATTTCAAGATAAGGATTTTTTTGAAAAAAAATCCATAAAAACCTTATTCCTCAATTTAGGGACATACACAATCAATTTTGTTATATTCCATCTCAATTTATTTTCTCAAAACTCACTAAACGAATACTACACAATACTACACATGCCTATGTCCACAGTGCCTGAAGCCAACCGTCGTGTATTGAATCAAATCCAGTATGGAAGTAGCAACCTTTCTCCGAAAACACCTTCCTTTGGAAGATACCTACTACTCAAATAATATAGTGACATTGAGCATCTTTCCTCTTTGTGGCTCTTCTCAGGGGGGAAAAGAGTTCCAAGGGCGGATGGAAATCATCGTGCTACTTCTGTGCTCTGTCATTATCTTCAGGCATGCAGTGGAATACAAAGGAATAAATACTAATGGAAATGAATCCCTCGCTTCAATTTCTTTATTGGCTCGTTTTCCCTCGCGAAAGCTCTTATGCCAAAACCGCAGGCATGACAATGTGCTCTGTGTCTGTACTCCCGCCCACAAATATTAAGTATGTATGTAGGTTCCAAGCAAAATGTTATTCTCATGTCTTGAAAGCATTAATCTACCATATATTCATCCACTCTTCAACCTTTGAAGTTTCTTAGGGCAAGACTTTCCTATACTTTCAGCATAAATAACGCTCGAGTGAATGACGAAGGATTTTTTTGGGTTCTTTACTGATTCCTACTTCTTGGATCAATTCTTGGATTATCCAACCTGTCAAGAAAACGTGTGATGGAAATTGAATAAAAAATGTGAAGTTTGTTTAGGTTGTATGTGTGTGTGTGTCTACTTTCGTCTTTGGCATTCCTTTCATATTTCTGCTGATATGCAGTCAGCAAGCGTATTTAGTCCAAGTCCAAACAAACTTCTCTCCAATACTTTTTTCTCGCGCAATACTAAGGTTTTGCTCAAGTTGCATTCAGGATGTTGCGTTGCACACAAAAAAAGCTTTTTTCCTTGCAACTTTCCAAGTTCCATTCCTATATTCTACTTTCTGTATGTCCTCTCTGCACACAATAAGTAGTCATGCCTTATGAATATCTGAAGTGGCCGTGTTTTTTTAGAAAGCAATTTTCTCTTTTTTATATTTTTTTCTTTCATTGTTGAGACGGATTGGCAGAAAATCTGTGGGTGGTACGGTCCGTGTCTTTTCTTGGTGCACGCTCACCACTGTCTAGTCGTAAACACTTAGGATTATTATATTTTTTGTTTATCGAAATGATTGATTAGGCCCTATAACCTTCTTTAAAAGAACACCAGCTTCACAGAGAGCATCTAAACGAAAACATGGCATGGCGATAGCCTAGCTGTCAAATATTTTGAGACGAGTCTAAGTCGGTATAAAAAGCGTGGAGAGACATGGGATGACAAATTCGTTGTTTTTGAACGACTCTTCTCACATCCTTCTTCCGATGCGATTCTACTGCAACAGTAAGAGCACACATATTTTTTTGCTATGAGGGTGTTTACCCACGTTGAACTACAGATTTTAATCTCAAGTCAGTGTACAAAATTTTTGGAACCATAATATGATAAAACTCACTGATCTGTACGGTAAAATGAGAAACTGGAGAGAATCAGTTCTGCAAAATAAAAACAGCACGGAAAACATTTCAGATGGAAAATACATGAGCTAGTTTTTTCCATGTGAGTCTGAGGCACAGCTATAATCCGTCATTATTTTCGACCGACCATGTCAGGAGAAAGTGATACACTTGGAAATCTTCTTGGAACACTCTTTTAATACTTACCGTACGGAGTTTCATTATTCTTTGTTCTCGCATCCAAGTCAGCTCCGTTTTGAACGAGGAGCTCCAGCACGTCCAGCTGCTCAACCGTGAAAAAAATGAAAGGGAAAAAATCATAAAAATGGAAAACGGATTTCATAATCCCTTATCTTATAAAAGCGAGAAAGGGAAAAAAACTTTATAAGGGTCCCAACCAACTCCGGATACCTATGTACACATCCACTATAATAATATTTTTAATAAAAATCCCTCCCTGCACTGATTCCACCGACGAACTTTTCATTACGAGCTTTCTCCACATGATTGGACTCAGATTGCTTTAAAAACAAAGGAAATCTGTAATCCGTACACATGCTAGTGCACGGATAACTGACGTTTTCATGCTCATTGCCTGCCCTTCCGTGAAGTCAACAAGATTGATACCACGAAAAGTTGAAGGGTTGCAAAGTTCTAAGACTCTTTTCACATTTTTTTAAAAGTCTAATCAAATAAATCTGTGTGAACATAATTAAGGCTATTATTGGAGGAACTTCCGTGTCACGCTTCAACGAATATTGCCTGAAACTTAGAAGAAAGTTCAGTACTTTGACGCAATACTGGTCGCTAGAATGAGCATTTATAAGTTTACTCTTCCCAGAGACTTTTTTCCGTTGGGTCAACGTTCGATTAGCTATTCAGTCAAAGGAACCGAAAAAAACTAAACTACAAAAAAAACCTTTGTTTACCATCAATACCCTGAGTAGCCCCAAGCCTTCCACACCTCCTTTCCCTGATGTTTACATTAGTAATCAATCAGGTGAACCTGAGAATGTGGAGACTGACTGGTGGTCCATAAATATTCATTAAGAAACAGTGCTATGCACACTCCGGAGTGGTAGGGGATTTGGATTACAGCTCAATTTTAGAATTGTTCAGCAATTCAATAAAAATGTTGTTGAACTTTTTGTTGACTTACTAGAATTTTAACAAAAAAAGAAGCATGTTATAATTTACACAAAAGAAATACGTGGGCTGAGCAAGAATTCTTTTTTTTTTCTCTCTCTCTCTCTTAAAAATGCAGTAATCTTCAAAAACCCATTACAAGCTACTTTCACGGAGGAAGCCATAAAAAATTTAGGGTTTTTTTTCGGGTCCCAAAGGTCTTCTCTTTTATCTTCTGCATTTTTCAGCCTAGCTTTGTGTATCAATAAGTAGGTACGGACTTTAGACTCCCCTTTTCAAGGACATGGAAGAACGAACCGCACACGGAGCAAAAAATTTATTTCATGGCTTCCTCACTTTTTTGGTACATTCTTCTCTTTTTCAGAGAAACTCAAATAAGTTTACATAAGCCCTACCTTTTGCTTTCTAAACGTGTGTCTTTTTTATTTTTAAACTTGAAGAATATATGTATGCATAGTCTTTGTACTTGAATAGTTGACAAAACTTTCACATTTTTCACATACTTTTATTTCTTCCAATAAAGGAAAGAATTGGCCTGCAGCAGGAGCAGCCTCTGCTGAAGGACGGATGTCCAAATTGGCCTACCACATTCTGCATGTCTTTCCTTCTCAACAGAATTGTTACGATTCTTGAGTGAGTCTGAGAAAATCGTATTTTGTTTCGGTGCACCTAAACTTTTTTTCGACGTGTGAGAGCCTTTTTCTTTCGGCAAATTGGTACAAAGAAACGATGCACAAGGTACACAGTACACACAAAGTTAGTTTTTTTTTGTGAAAGTGAAAAGTAACATTTTTTAAGCAAAGAAAGTAAATAGTTCCTTTTTTGCGTTTCAATGTTGGGCTGTCCCTCACAGGAGAAACCCATGAAAGAAAAATTTACATGATTAGTCAAATGGAATAGAAAATCTTAGAATATTGCGTAGTTGTACTCATACCAACTTCAAACAAGATAAGCACTATGAGACTTTCGGGACCAAGTGTCCCTTCAAGCATTGTGAAAACTACGTAGTATATGGTTCGTATCTTTTTGAGTTGAGAAAAAAATGGAGTCACTTGAGAAATTTCATCGTTCAGATACCTTCAAACCCACACGTCTGTGATGGTGCAACATTTCATTGTTGTGCAACACAAAAAAATTGTACGTAGGTGGAAGAAAAAGTCAAACCACCGCCACATTATTTTCATGCAACTCCATTCCATTCTTCTTTTCGCACTCGTTCCATTTCAAATTAGTGAAACTATATAACCCGTCTGGTTAATGAATGAGCCTTGTGGCAGTAATACGCAAGGGATCGTGCTGATATCATTTTTAGGAATGAAACGCAGAAAATATTGCGTTCAAGTTGGTAATCTAATTTTAGGAACATGACGGTCCGTGATGCTGGGCTTTGGTTCTTTTTGCTTGTTCATCACTCTAAATGTAAGAAGTTTCTTGTCTCTTTTATTCTCGGCCTAATTTATTATTCCATTTTAGCACATCTGTGCAGCAGTCATTGTGATTAAACCAAGGTAAGTGAGCTTTCTCTCGGAGACTAATAATATACTTCACACACAGATGATAGCCTTGAGCAAGACAAAAATGGAATGAGGGACTCCACAACATACATACAAGTTGTGAAACGTTTCGTCCCTTTTGTTTCCGAGCATTCAAAATGCTGTAGTGCACAAGCCATAATATTCAGGATGTGTAATTTTAGCAATTTTCTCCAGAATGCATAAATTTTTCAACTGACTTTGCCAGTTAGATCCCTTTCCAGAGGTTTCAATCATTGTCATTCACAAAGTAAACCGTCAAAAAAAAGTGAGATGATGTTTAATTCATTGCGAATTCTTGCCATCTTCCGCATTCACTTTTAGCTGGGTTTAAAAATAGCATAAAAAAATCTTTTTTTGCAATCCTAAAGTTTTAATGCGGTAAGAATCTTATTTATGGACGCGAGTGAATCACTAAACACATGTAATATAAAACTAAAGTCCGTAAAAGTGTAAGTGCGTAGGTATCCTTTTTCATGCTC
>JAHZNF010002216.1:0-11723 GCA_027744215.1 Troglopedetes dispersus
AATACATGGTTTTTGTTGAACATGAAACCAAAAGGTTTATTTTTTATTTTACTCATTGATTTAAAGAAACAACGTCAATGATGGTTAACGGTACGTACAGATGCTGTTGTTACGAGAAAGTTATTACAGTGATTGAAATTTCCGATTCATCATTAGTTCATCTGGTTTCATGGTCTAGACAAAAATGTGTTTACAATATATTTTTGGTTGCAAGATCAAACAGAGAGATGAAAAGAGTAATACATAGAGTCTCAATTTCAAACTTGGAATAAACAATTTTCTTCCACTACACATGAACACCAAAATCCATGTGTTAGCGTTTACTTTCAAATAAATGGATTCATACTTACATAAGCAACTAACTTTCTTTGGACTCGACTAAAGCAATGTCTATATGAGCATTAAAACATGGGTGACATTTCACAAATAGGACTTTTACGGCACAAGTTAAGTAATGTCACGTGATAGTAATCAGCAATCATGATTTACGCAAGTCTTCGGTATTTCTGCTCCTGTTCAACATAATTTAGCAAAGGCTCCATCGGTGACAAAAAAATTGCTCCAACGAGAGAAAGATTAAAGACCGTAGATGAAACTGGAATGAGAACAACAGTCGGGACTTACTTTCATAGTGTAGTAACGGCATAACTTAGCCATTTTTGCTTTAATACGAAAGAACTGAGCCATCTACACACAAGTTGGACGTAATATAGGGGAAAAGAGAGGAGCAGTGAGTGAGGAGACAAGAGCAGAAAAAGAAGTAGAAGACAGCAGAATTTCGCTTCAAAGTGGCTGAAAATTACTGCTTAATTACGTCCTGGAATTATTCAAAAGAACTCCATTTGCATAATGAGTTTTCATTTTCCCCCAAGTCCATGCTGGGGAAATTCTTCTATCTATAATTTTTGGTTCTTCCTTAATTAGCATTTTATATCATTAAACCGTCTTTATATCCCATGCAATAAAGACACCATATTATAGGATTGCATTGAGATGGTATAGTGGCGTGTGGAGCCTCATCACCATCATCCTCACAAAATTCAACTTATTTTACATTTATATACCTAATATAAAACCGTATTCTTTCCGACTCGTCTTTCTTCCACATTTCTTCGTCTTTTAATTCAACTCACAATAATATGTTATGCGACAACGGCGACGGTTGCCCCTCTTCCTAACAAAATAAGACTACATTATTACGTTCCTCTCTTTTCACTTCCATTTCCCTTGCTCCTTGTTCGCGACTACTTCATATGCCCTTTTCTCATCTCAACAAGGATTTCATGCTATCATAAGCATTCGCACCATCCTCATCAACAGCGACATGAACGGAACTACTCTAGTTCCGGGTAAGGTCCTTGCGTATTTCTAAGTATGTTTACGTGCGTATTATAATATAATTTCAATATTGCACATATGTACATCAATCAACTGAACGTTTGGCTGCATTGTTCTACTCTTTTTTCGCAGGTCTTATCCAGTCAATTCTGCTTTATGTATAATAGTCCGAGTTAGCTTCTGCAATATTTCAAGTCCACCAAATTCACTGATTCATTGCGAAGCTTTGTGGAACTGTCATTTTTACATGTAAGAACCTCTTGACACACAATCCTAAACAAACCTTCATTAATAACAAAGATGAGTCATGTACAAAAGTAGGTCTGAAAGAAAAAATTAAACGCACATTGTCATTTTTAAATGTAAAGGAATTTTCACATGAACTCATGTTCATCACAATTGAAGAAGTTCTAAATGGGTTTTCTGTATTCCGGCTGCATTTGGCAAACTTCAGTGTGAGCGTTTTACAACACAATATATTAAAACGTGGTACTTCCAAACTTCTCATTTCCTGCACAACGTGGTAACTTTGCTTTATTAATAGTATTGATAATGATAATGGACAAAACGGAGTATATTGCGTTTGTCCAAATTATGTATTCATAGGTGGGCATTACCAGAAACCTTGACTGAATTAAAAGCTCACTAGAAGGGAAAATGTAGATGGTCTTGCGTACAGATACGAGAAGTGTGTTTTTCGACGAGCTTCTTGTCTCCTTTTGTGTCCCAGGTCTCTCTACATGCTAATAAGCATAATATCAGGAGCATTGTAAGCTTAAGATCTACTATTTTGCATCCAGCTTATACGTGGGGATGCTATGCAGACGGAATGAACAAGTTTCTTCCTAACTGGTAAGTAACCGAACCGGAGGGCCAAGGCGGTTATATTTTATGCAGATGTAGCGTCGTCAGCTACTGTGCAGTAAGTGGACGGGAGAAAAGAATAATATAATGATAATGAATATAATGGTACGAAGAATGCATTCATGCATCCTCATTTCGTCTTTCTTACTTTTAGTACATCTCATCATCATCGTCATCATCCGAGAATGAAGAAGCCTGTGTGTGCACCCTTTTAATGATAATGGCTTTTGAATAAAATTGAATCTTCTGGTGAGTGAGGAGCAAACTGCCTATGCGAGGCTCCTTCTTAGTAACGCCACATTCGGAACACAATTCATACATATAAATTGAAGCTCATTTTCCCTCGTCTTCAAACTGTGTCCTTCCCTAATAAAAACTCTCTCATTATTGCCAAGGATGAGAAAATGAGTAGTAGAAGTAGTAAGGTCTATAGGTGGTACTTGTTCGTTCATTGTGTTGTTGAGCTCAGAAGATGAAAGTGGGTGCGTATATTTATACTCATACTTTCTTTCCTTTCGTGCTTATTCAAAATGAGAGCTTCATCTCATTATGTTCCGTTTTATATATTAGTTATTTTCATTAGCATTTATTTATTACTTGTCTTGCCCATTTTTACGGCATGCACAGAGATTCGCACACACAAAGATATCATGCATTAAGCGTCATTCTGTCAAGCATGTGTTGATTCCTCAGAACTATTGGTCCTGAGTTCGATTCAAGTTTAGAGATGTCCAAGAAGATGATAATCTTGAGGTACCTATTGAGTAATTCACTCTGTTAAAAAAGAACTATTGGTCCTGAGTTCGATTCAAGTTTAGAGATGTCCAAGAAGATGATAATCTTGAGGTACCTATTGAGGAATTCACTCTGTTAAAAATACTCGTCACCAAAATAGTGTTCATATTTACAAAATGATACGATAACTTTGTAAGTAATGTCGAACGACTCTTGCTTACTCTACCTCCTTCAACTAAGAATTAGCTTTAACATTATCACTGCATTTAAACATGGTGGATTAATTACCCTGGAAGAAGACCACAAAACGACATTTAGAAACGGACACCACTCATATGCTTATATATTGTCTGTCAAATGGCAGTAGTTTCATGTCCGTGTGTTAACCTCATAAAAAATTTACTGTGCGGATTCGCATGAGGAACTGGGGAAAAACGAAACAATAAGTAAAAACATAGACACCGGGAAACGGCTTTACTATAATGAAGGTGGACGTTGAACAGTTCTGAAATTAGCAATTCGTATTAATATATAAATTTAGTAATTGAACAGGTATGCTGACGCTGACCTATACTTTCGAATCAAATCTCTATTCTGCATTTAGTTCGAATGTGACCTGATTGTAATTGCTAATTGAAAATTTTATGGGAGGAACGTCTAAGGAAGGAGTTCGTAATGAAAAGTGGTAGCCACGAATGAGGAACTGGGGAAAAACGGAACAATAAGTAAAAACATAGACACCGGGAAACGGCTTTACTATAATGAAGGTGGACGTTGAACAGTACTGAAATTAGCAATTCGTATTAATATATAAATTTAGTAATTGAACAGGTATGCTGACCTATACTTTCGAATCAAATCTCTATTCTGCATTTAGTTCGAATGTGACCTGATTGTAATTGCTAATTGAAAATTTTATGGGAGGAACGTCTATGGAAGGAGTTCGTAATGAAAAGTGGTAGCCAATTACCACTATTCATCGAGTCGTCCGATCTAGTTTTATTTAAGATGAATAGCTTAAAACATAGAAAAGTTCAAAGTATACGAGAAAGCTAACTAAATTGCTATGAGCCAACTTCCACCAAGGTGGGACAAATTTAAGTTTTCCCTTTTTATGCGTAGGGTTTAGTACCTTCTCTGTAAAATTCCGTACTTTACGTGACTTCACCATTTTCTTCCCACCATCATCGTCCTTTCTAGTGGCTGTGTATGATTACATCTAGCAGGATTCGTATATCTCTCCGCTTTTAAGGAAAATTATAAGCATATTTTATGGCATTTCTATCTATTGGGTTTCATCAATCATGTTTAATTTACATAATTATGGCTTACTCTCCATCGGACAAGACCTAATTTGGTAGTTAATCATTTCAAACTGAAATGCAAAAGAACAAGGTAGAATTGTAATAGACGATGCTCATCAAGCCATCAACGAGCTCCTGCCCGATGATGATAACTAATGAATATTATCGTCGATTTAGACGGTGTAATAATAAGACTAATAATAAAGCTACCACGTACGACACTGAACTCAAAACTTTTCAAAATACATGCATAACTATAAACCTTTTACTCTTTGCGATCATCTTATATTTATGAGACAAAATTCTTTTGAATTTTATTAGGTAGGAAAGGTATGATTATTTTAGATACAAACAGGGGTATTCACTACTCACAGTCAGTATTAACTCTGTTCATTGCAACAAATAGAGAATTTATGCATTACTCATTCACCTTTTGGAGAAGAACAATACACTTGTAAAATGTGTGTTTAGTGGTACATAATGTGCCCGGTCGTTTGTCCTGTTCCCTTACTTACACCCACTGCTTAAAAATACTGAGGTAATAAAAATGATGGCAAAGTGCCCTAATGCTTACATTGATAGGGGAAAAAAGTAATTGGAAAGGATTTGTAGATGGAGATAACAAACACGTATTATGCGAGGTCACTGAAAATTTTGACCAGAGAAGCCGATACTTTATGTTTCCTGCATAAATTCATGTATAAGTTTTTTCATCTGTTTAAGTCAGATTAGCAATCATTTTTCATTTTCCTTCTGATCATTGCAACCAACCTCATAAACTCTTATCCTTCAACGCATTAATGAATACTAAGAAATGAGCCGAGATGGAAGCTGTATCAGAGCCACAAATATATGAACGAGAGAATGATGTTCGTCATGGTGGTGTTGCATGCAGCGTGCGCGCATTCCATCTCATAAAGGACTGCATGAAAACAAGTAAATCGAAAAAACGGTATTAATGGAGAAAATAATGAGGAAAACTGGCTATCATTTATGTAAAATTACTGCAGGATGACTTTACTTCTCCATTCTTACTCCACTTTTTCGTACTTCATTTAATATTCATTTATGCTAACAGACAACTACAGCTTATCCTTTATCTCTAATTAACATAATGAAATTCTTTAGCAACTTCGATTCAATGTCCTCCCTCAAATTTTTGAAGAAGCCTAACAAGAGATTGGGAGCATGCAGCAAAAACTATTTTGGGAGAGAAACCTAACTTAACTAATTTTCAGTTGGAGGGAGATAAACGCACCACTAAGGAACGACACTTTGTGCGATGATGAGAAAATGTTAATTTATCTAAAAGAATAAAGAGGTAGAGGAAAACTAATCAGCAAGTATATGGATGACTAAATATAACGCATATGAAATTCGTCATTTTATCAAACAACCCAGACTTCATGAGAATCCATTCAATTCAATTCGCTGAGCAAAAGTTACATCCTCCTAACAATGTATATTGACATTTTACCAACGTTATACACTAGTAATATCAAAGCAGATAAGTATGATAACTTATACCAGAGCAGAATTGAAAATTTCCCGAAGAAATACAATGTTTCCTGGTTTTACGTTTGAACCCTAAAACGTAAAACATTTTTCAACTTTCTCCAGAAAGAATCTTGTGTCTAACACCAACAAGTAGGTATATTATGGATATTTTTTCATGCAATTTTTTGTAACAAACTTAATGAGGGAGGAGAAAACATCATAAAACCTAGCATTAGATACTTCTAAATGGAACCCTCCCACATATTTCGCATAATACTAAAATGAGAGAAATAAGTCTCTAAATTTTTCGNGCAATTTTTTGTAACAAACTTAATGAGGGAGGAGAAAACATTACCTTGTTTAGTTGATTTAAAAAGGTGTGCTATTAGGCAATGTTGGCTTTCGCAGAAAGTTACACCAGTTCGTAAAATACCTATAATCTGTAAATCTAGTAGTTTCATTTCTGATTTTGTAAGTAGAAGCTAACATGCATTACATTATTTGCGTCTTTTTGGTAGTCGAAAACTTAAATAAATACTGACTTTGGCCAAGCACGTTTACCCTTACAACGATACCTTTGAAATCTCTCCGATACACAAGTTTCTTCAGTAGCTTACGGAGGGCATTTCAAGAAAGGAAAAAATAGATGTTGCTTGTTAGTTTCAATTCACCCACGAACTGTTTCTGCAGCGCCTTTCTGAACTCTCTTTCACACAACTTTTCCCAAACCCCCAAATTGTTGACGCATAGCTTGCTGCGTGCTGGTACCGACCAGTCGTCTTAGATTTCAATTTTCCCAGTTTATACTAAACTGGCGCACAAAATTCTTAACAGGAACGAACCTACGAAAAATTTAGAGACTTATTTCTCTCATTTTAGTATTATGCGAAATATGTGGGAGGGTTCCATTTAGAAGTATCTAATGCTAGGTTTTATGATGTTTTCTCTTTGGGAATCGTATTTGATATTGAGCTCATGCATAAATTGATCTGCAACTTGAGTTTTGCATTATGAAA
The DNA here is from genome assembly GCA_027744215.1 of Troglopedetes dispersus. Classification (NCBI taxonomy): domain Eukaryota; kingdom Metazoa; phylum Arthropoda; class Collembola; order Entomobryomorpha; family Paronellidae; genus Troglopedetes; species Troglopedetes dispersus. Next base: position 6,755 of record JAHZNF010002216.1, read on the forward strand.
AGTGACGGTGGAGCTAAACGGAATGACATGTTTGTTGTCATTTCATTGCAAGCCATTTTCATAAATAACAATGGTTTTATTGGACTTAAATATGGTAATAGTAGAAACATCAAAATACTCTTAATCTCATCAGTAGTCCTTGTATGTGTCAACCCTACTTTGAGTTGCAGCAAACATAATAATAGCTAATGGTAGTTAGTTCGTGATCAGATCATACATCTGCACACCTACCGAATCTAAAAAACCTGCAATGTGATTGCTGCTATTACTTAATGCATTGAGTTAATCATAAATCTGATTTATATTAACCAATTCAATAACACTGTGGTTCGATCATGTATCATACCTGTACGATGGATATGATGTCTTGTTTTGTATTAGAAATTAGGGAAGATAAGCTATTCCTTCATCAAATCAATTCGATAAAGCAAAGTGGTTTGCCGATGCTACAAAAATGGAATATTTTCAAACTGGGCAATACTGACTTTTTTCGATTGGAAAAGTGAGCACATGATTTCCCCAGTCCTTTCATACCTTCATCATTAAATATTATTGATGTGTCATTTATGTCATTTTCTGATCTTCCTTTTGCATGTGCCAAGAAAATCTATTATTGTGCATTATTAGCAATGAATATGGAAAACAACGTTAGTAAAATAGACACATATTTGTTTCAAGCTCAAACAGAAAACTGATGAATTTATATGATACCAATGCAGCGTAGTTATCAGAGAAGGGACGTTTTCCTCTCATCATGTGTCAAGAAGGCGATTAAGTCCAAGGTGTGGTAGGTGTTGTTTTCAAATGTTATAAACACGCCACCCGTCACTCAACACGATCTTCTCTCATTTCACAACAAAATTAAGGTGAAAATTATCTTATTAAAAATTCCATTTAATTGGCATTATCTTCGGATGCACACGTATTACAAAGTAAACTATCTCCAATAAGCATAAGGCCTAAATATCAAATTGTTATCGACTTACTTAAGTCGATAAGTGGAAGGTAGTGGCAGTTAAAGACTTAATTCAGCAGCGTATTATGGTTCCACTTTTTGACAATCCTTTGAATTTTAAAACTAGGTTTCCATTGTCATAAGAAAGGAACCACGCGCAACATTGGTACAAACTGAATAAAATCAGTAGTACCGTCATCCCTGGGTCTTTCCTTGTAATGCCGAAGAAAACGTCCCTAATTTATAAAAAAATTCAGCAGTAAAGTGCGCAGATGCTTACGTCTTTTGTTAATCCTTTACACGATTAATACCCCAACACAGTTTTGAAAATCACTTCACACTCACACATATTACATACCTATGCATCTTTACAAATGAAAATTGAAGGAGAGGCACAAACATAAAAAGTCATTTGATGCTGCCACACGTTCATGTGGCGGACGGGTAGTGCTTAGATTTTCGGTCTAAGTGTGCAATCAATAAATAAATAAAGGGTTTGAGTAAAATGATTTAATTTTGACATAACGGATAGATAATCGGAAGTTGACATGAATACCGAAAACATTTAATCACTGCTGAGGTATCTGAACATCAACAGACAGACTGAAACTTGGTGTTACTTCTTTATGCTTTTACAAAACTTTTGCGTTCCAATGTGTCTTTTGACTGCTTGGGAAAAGAGAAATAATGACAAAAACAAAAATTTATTAATGATTGTGATTATACAACTCAAGACAATAAATGAAATATCGTAGGTGCTTTTCTCGTTATTTTTTACATATCATTCTTTTATATTATAAAGGTTCGAGTCACTAATCAATGACACCATGTCTTTTTCTGTGACATCTGATGGCGGCTTATTAATTATGATTATTATTAGGGTGTTTTTCGGAAGGCACAGTGACGAATGTCGGCTCATTAAAGTCCATAAAAACCGAAGCTACTTTTATCGATGTTACAAATTCCCAACAAGACTATACCATTCCTCTCTGCCGGGTTCATTTCTTGGTCAGTATTTATTTATGTTAGCTCATTTGATTAGAAATCTTCGTAAAAAGTAATAATTACCGAGTTGTCAAGAAAAATTTCGTGTCACCAGAAAAGGCAAGGATGTGCAATTACCACCTCTAGTGCATCAATCCGAAAATGAGTGTCACTTACCTGCACCGGTATATTATGCTCACAATGCGAACAGGGGCTGGATTATTATTGCTTTAATGATATGACAAAATTTGACTTAACACTGGCAGGATTCTTACTCCTCTGAAAATCAGCTATTCATATATCTCTAAAATGGATCAACCAAATGTACTACGTAGTCTAATTGACACGTCAATTATCATCTCATTTATGCCAACTTTTCCCCACTAATTTCGTTTAATTAAGCAGGAGACGTTCTTAACAAATGGTCACACACAATAGTCCGGATTTTNAATTGACACGTCAATTATCATCTCATTTATGCCAACTTTTCCCCACTAATTTCGTTTAATTAAGCAGGAGACGTTCTTAACAAATGGTCACACACAATAGTCCGGATTTTTTTGTATTTGCTAAATATGTTACCGTGCTAAAGCAGCTTGTATTATTGTTGGTTGTACAAATTCATTGGAAACACAATCTATTTCAATGAGGATCATCCTTGTGTATCACAATTTAAATCGTCTCACTTTCCCCGTAAAACGGATCTTCCCAACCTAAATTTTCACTTTGTTAGATTGCAAGTGCATCTAAATCACTACAGAAAAAGAGTGCACTGCTACTATGGGCTCATCCATTATCACAAGATTTTAGGTGCGGCTGGTAAAAGAGATGATACTGAAACGGCAACATATTATTCCCAATACTAAAATATGTTACCGTGCTAAAGCAGCTTGTATTATTGTTGGTTGTACAAATTCATTGGAAACACAACCTATTTCAATGAGGATCATCCTTGTGTTTCACAATTTAAATCGTCTCACTTTCCCCGTAAAACGGATCTTCCCAATCTAAATTTTCACTTTGTTAGATTGCAAGTGCATCTAAATCACTACAGAAAAAGAGTACACTGCTACTATGGGCTCATCCATTATCACAAGATTTTAGGTGCGGCTGGTAAAAGAGATGATACTGAAACGGCAACATATTATTCCCAATACTGATATTATCATAATTTATGTAGCCACCTACGAGAACAGAGGGGTAAGGGTAAGTTTACAAGAACAAGAAGAACGCAGCATTTTTTTCAACAAACAAACCAAGCAAGAGATTGGCAGTAGTGCACCCTTGCATTAAAAATACTGTGGGAAAAGCCTTGGTTGTGCATTACTTTGCGAGAGAAAGAATAGAATAAAGCTCAACATAAATACTACTGAGGAAAGACTTTTTTCACTGTACTTCAGCAGCACAGTGATGAGCCAACTCAACTTTTGGTAAGCACCATTATATGTACAAAAAACAGAAGTAAAAATTTTGTTCCACAAAGTTATCCCCGTCCATTTCTACACACATTGCAATCTACTCTCGCATTGAGAAAAGAGGGTGGACATTCATGGCCGTACACAAAGTCTAACCATCAGCCTAGCTTGTTAAAACAGCGACACGTAAGAGCTCTAATGTTCCGCGTTTCATGCCGTCTGCTAGCATTCTTTTACTGACAAACTCTCTGGCACTCTGCTGAGCTGAACTACAAAAAGTCGAGGAAGCAACCAAGTTGTTCAGCCAGTTGCTGCCGATCGTTCGTGCCGGTCGCATCAAGCGCTCTGGGTGAACGCAATTTATACACAATTTTCATCGTGAAGCAAAAGTCGCATGAGAAGTACCGGAAAATATTTTTGAAGGCAACAAAATTTCTAGAACTCTATAAACAACACAGCTGTTAACCCGTTTTAAAAAAATCCTTTGATTTCCATGTGTGTAACACGACAAAATCTTCTTCTTGCAGCCCCAACCTCACATCATACTATTCATGATATATCACTTCACCCGATTGACATTCTTCACCTGATATAAGTTGTTTTATGCACAATTACATCAACTCCTCACATCCGTTCTGCTAACTTGATTAATTATCGTCATGCTGAGGACTACTTTATGAATTTGATAGTGTTCACAGTTCCCATGTAATTGTTATTATTACATTTTGCGCTTTTCACCGACGATTACCATCACTTAAAGTATGTATCACACAACGCAGCAATAAATTATAAAATATAAACAATACAACTTGAGCCAGGTTCAACAACTTTTTTTCTTGTGAAATTCAGACTGTCCGTGTAATCACATTACAAAATCACGCGGATTCTGCGTGAGACTTTTCAACCATCGAACTCGATTTATGCGATGTTATTGTTATTATAAAATTTAAATGTACTTTATACACATACGTCAATTCAATGATATAAAATAACCTGGAGATAACTCAACTGCCTGGTGGAATTAAGAAGGCTGACGGAGAAATGTTAATTACTCTGCAGATACAATTATTGTAGTAAAGCGAACAATAAAGTTAGACAAGTAAAGTTCCTTTGTGTATAACTTGTCAAAATCCGATTGAGAGCATTTGTTTGTGAATGGAAAAACGAGCACGTCTCCATGTTTATAGAGGAAAAAGTCAAAATCCACACAGGAACATAGTACATCATCAAGTGGGATTCTTACTACATAAAAAGACATTACCAGATCAAGGTTTACCGACCGGCATCAGTCAATCATCAACGTTGAAGTGAAAATGTGATACATTACTTTGCAACACGCTGGCAGACTAACTGATAAAAGCGTACGCGTACCAATTTTGTTTGAATGAACCCAAAACGGTGCACCTTCGGTTTGAATGCAAACTTTAATCGTCGTGGTGAGTCCATCATAAGCTAATCCAAGTTACGGTAGTTTTTACACGAACCTGGAAACTATCACGTCTTTATCACGTGCTTGGGTAGTTTGTGTGTAGTGTGAATGCTGATAAAAGTGTAGGCACAATAGCAGATTTATCAACACTATAATACAATAGCCAATCGGTTGAAACTTGAAGAC
>JAHZNF010002217.1:0-17036 GCA_027744215.1 Troglopedetes dispersus
TAAAAAAAGGTTGCACACACGCAAGAGAAAAGGGAAAAGCTAAATGCTGCCGCAAGCAATACGGACAACCAGCTCATATTTTTTTCATTACGACTTCAGACAAAATTACGTAAGTTCATTTACATTTTTGTGGCTTTTTGTTTAGTTGAATGAAACCATGCGGGTACTACATCATAGATGAATCCTGGTAGAGAATGGTGACCTCTATTGAAAACCAGTTTTTATTTCTCCATGTGCTTCTCTTTCCTTTGAAATGGTATACCACAAAGTTCATTCAACTCGCCTTGAGGAATCAACATTTTAATGGAGTAGTTGTGGTGGTCTTCGTTATATAAAATATTTTATTTGACGTTATTTATGGAGGAAGCATATATTGCTGAAAATTACTCACTTCACATTTTATAATAAAAGTAAATGAGGAAATGTACTCTTATCACTATAAATTAGTCTCCTATTCCTGGATTCAATTGCAAGGTTCTAAACAGTTGTGGGCCTACACCTGAACGGCAGTTATTTCGGAGTAGGTTTTTCGAGTCAGAGTAATTTGCTTTCACTGGTTTCAGCAGCATCTCAGCAATCTGGTTAGGAAACTGGATTGGTAAATGTACAAGTGTAAGTTCAATTAGTCAAATTAACCTGTTGATAAGCCTTATACAAAGAGTAAAGGGAGGATCCATCCTTCTTATCAAAATTGCCTCCAGCGCCATGCACAATATGAATCCCGTATGAATCAAGAAGTGCATCACGACATGTCCACCCCCGGTCACAATAAATGTGCATAAAATTGAAGTGGCAGGGAAGGATGAATAACTTAGCTTTAAAAAGATCACAACAGTGAGAGTGAGACAATATCAAATCCATATGAAGGCATCATCAATAAATTTTGGTTCATGTACCAATGTGATCAGAGAAAATAATATTAATCAACTGCTGATCCCTCAAATATGGAGCTGCAGGGTCTAAATTCCGAATTCTCGAGTGTTTCGGGTTGCTTCGAATCCCCGTGGATTTCTTCTTCCAATGACCTCTTGTTTCGTATCTTATCCTTATTGTGGATGGTTCCTTGTAGTATCCTCTGAACCCTTTGTGGAACACCTGGACCACCCTTTCCGTCCAGTTGAAATGTCTCATTTTATCCAGGTTCATGAACATCACACCTGAGTTGACTCCACGAGGCAGGACATGTGGAAGTCCTCTAAAAATAGAGAGGAATGTATGCCCAAACCTATCACCTTTCATTGTATTCGGAGCCATAGCTGCCACCGATTCCGGATGCTTTCTCATTCCTGTCAGGATGCTTTCCCAAATAAACTCAATATTTCCTGTGACAATTGTGTCCGTGTCTAAATACAAAATTTTGTCCAGGTTGGGTAGAAGGTCCTACCAAAAGAACATCAATTAGAATGTTGGATTATGCGTCATATTGATTTGTGATTATGAACTGTGTCCACTTACCGGAAAGAATAAACGCATATATGCACACTTCCGGATTCCCAAGTGGAACATAAATGTTTGCCTAAGATCCTGTATTATTGTCTTATCGACGTGGTAGAAATTTACCCGGAAGTTTATCTCATTTCCTAGCGCTTCCGCGTACTTTGATACTTTCCTCCGAATGACGAAGATCGTTTCTGAATTGGCAAAGACGTAGAATTCTATTGGTCTTCCAACTTGAAAAACTTTGACGGAGATTAAAACTGACTTGATAAGTGTCAGTGCTTCAAGGACTGATGGGTTCGATTTTTTATTGGGATTGGCACAGGTTACCAATCCTATCACAATGGGACCAGGATCAGTGCTGTTTCCTTGGGATGCTTCTGCACCAGGTTCCCCCGACTGGATTGGACATGTCTCACAAGACTGCTTTCCTTCCGGTGACAATATCATTGAAAGCGGGAAAATGAGTTGGAACACGAACAACATTAAAAAAGAAAGGTAAAGGTAATACAAATAACGCTCTCCCTGAAAACCGGAAAGGTCTTATCAGAAGTGCCATTATCGTCGTAATTTGCGTCCCACAGAAGTCGACCTAAACTGGATTCTTAGATTCTTTTTGGGTAATTTGATAACACGTTATCACTCTTATCAACTCTCATTAAAGTTTTTATAAACATTGTAAATTGCCAAATTCCAGTTTCCATTTATATTTCGATGGCATTTTAATATTCAGCCAAATATTTATATGATAATTACATAGCATGTCCCATTCTCGTTGTTGCTCCAAAAAAAGTTGATTACCTTCACGTGTCAAAAGCATGTCATTTTTCCTTCCAAAACTCTTCTTCAGCCCGGAAACGTGATTATGATAAAGTAAAATCTTATTCATTCCTTCTCGTTGTATTAGTCACATCACGAGAGTCGTTCTTTTACTTGCACGGAGTCATTAGACTAAATGATAATGACCTCTCTCAGCACATTTAAGTTATAATCCAGCCTCATTTTCATGGAAAATGGCTCATTTTCTCAAATACCTTTTTTGCTGAGGTTACATAATAATACTTTCCATGTCTCATTTTCGTCCATGCAGTGGCAATATTGAGGTTGAGAAATGACTGCCTTTAATGGCTCAAAAGTCGAGAATTTGTGGAAGAAGAAAAAAAGTGTAAAATCCTCCATGAAAGAACTATAAAAGCTTGGAAAAACGCTCCACTTTCCAAGCTAAAGTGTTTCCATATATTTTTGCCTCAATTTTTTTCTCTGCACTGTTTCCCTTTTGGAGACAATAACGTCCATCCAAATGATGATCTCCATTCCAGGAGAGTTGAAACTGAAGTGTGTTCATATCTGCATGAGTTGGCTCCTAAGGGAAATTTGCATAATCATCTCATTACAGTAATAGGTATACATAGGGCCCCTGTGTAATATGGCTTTTTGTGTGGGTGGTGGTGGTAGTGGTGGTGGATATGGATAAGATGGATGACATCATTTATATTCAGATGAGATGAGATGTGAATTAAATGAGCCTACACTCAAGTTGCCCATACTAAGCGAAGTTAAACTTGAGAAGATCAGCCAGTTTAAAATGGAATGTCGACGTGTGTAATAATGTGATCCTTGGCGTCTGGGTCACAATTTCAAGTGCGCTCTATTTATTCAAGAAAGGGGCAAAAAATGAAAATTTCCTATAACTTGTAAACAAGCTTGATTAGTTTAATTGCACCAAATAAAAAAAAAACTGCAAGCAAGAGTCACTCAGAATCCATCTCTTGAAAAATGCCTCTTTCTAAACATTTCTTGAGCCAGCAAAACCGGAGACATTCCTTCGCTTTGTCACTACAAGTTTTTTTGTGCTGACAAGTTTATATGGGTCACGGTCTGCCAGAAATCATCATGCATGCACAAGAAAATCTACGAGCTCAGCTCGTTTTCTTCTTGTCACTCGGAAATGCAATTTCCCTTGGTTTTTACTTTTCTGCTCCAGAAAATATGCTTCGTATCACTCCGGCCTTATCTCTAACCAAATGAATCGAGGGAAAAGGAGAGTGAACACGTGCTTTCATCCAATGAATCCAGTAGAAAAAGACAAAAAAAGAGAAGTGTCCTCGACTTGCCTCTGTGATCTTCGCTCTATTCAATTTCACATGGAGTTACATATCTTCCCAATTTATCTCCGTTGTTGAGAAAAAGAAACAAAGTGACCATGCACCATACCACACGGGTCTCATCACATCATCCAAATGAGCATTGGGACGCGAAGACCTACTCAATCAGGCTGTCACGGTTGAAAGAAGAAGGCGAGAGGAGGAACGTGAAAGGTTACTCATTCATTTCTTTCTTTGGCAGAAACCTTATTAAAGGAAATGAGCGAAGAAGAGAAAATAGGTCGGCAGAAGGAACTGTAGTGTCATCAGGAGAGCCTGCTCACGAAAAACATTCAAGAAATCTCCGGATCATTTTTTTTTAGAAAAAGAGGAAGCAACCTAGTTTGAATGAGTGCCTTCAGAAAAGAAGTGTGTGTATAACAGAAAGGAGTAGAGAATTTGTGTCCATAAAAGAAAAAATATGCAAAGGCACGATAAATTATCTTAAGGGTAAAATGATCTGGGATTAAGACATACATTTAAAATTGGGATTTTGAATCAAAAAGTGTAGTAAAGTTGAAGGTGAGAAAGATAAGATACTCCATGTCTGGAAATGCATTTGGCAACAAAAAGTATTCAATAACAAAAGGTTTACGGAGTTTAGTGTCCATTATAAGCCATTTTGCAGCTGCGATATTTTCTGCTCCAATTCGTTTCTTATTTGGCTCATCGAGTTGGTCAACACAACGCAAAAATTGCACCATAATTATACACGTTATATACCTACTTTCCTAATAAATACAATTTTCTGTGTCAAGTATTTCTATAAAAATATATATTTTGAAGACCCATATCCATCCACCTTTTACTTGTTGCAGCTTATTGGTCCTTTTTCCACGGAAATGTACATAAAATCTGATATATTTGTGATGACTCAGGTGACTCTAACAGGAAGTTGCGGAGAACTACATAAAACTAGTTTTTCGAGTTTAGTTGGATAAATGATCAAAGTTTGGGAGGCGGATGCGACCCAACTTTTGTTGAACCGTCTGTCTGTGATTTTTTTCCAAGTGAAAAAAAGACAGGAAAAGATAAACTTTCTCCTCTCCTCTAAATTCTCTAATTTACCCTATAAATGCTTTTGTTATAAAAAGCAACTCTCCAGCTCAAAGATAACGGCTGAAGAATCAAAGTGAAAAGTTTTTTTCCCACTGATTTCTTGAAAACAAAAAAAATGGTTGATGATGATGATGACTTAAGTGGAGTGCTCCTTTTCAAACCAAAAACTGGTCAGAAGGGATTTCGCACTTGCCAACTAAAGAATTTCCTTTCAACTCTGTTACACAAGATCCTTGATTAGTATTTCGTGTTTGTTCTCCGCTAAAAAAAAGGTAAGGGAAAAGAGGGTAACAAAAAAGGGTTCATTCAGGATTGTTCATGGTTGAGTTAATTTTTAGCCTCGCTCGTTCACACGTTTGAGAAAAAATAAAAATGTTGTTCAACCATTAAAAAAAATTTCTCGGAAGAATTTATGTATATATTTACCAGTCTTATCTTCTGACGCAAGTGCATAGATGACTGCATGCCTTTTTTGTATTCTCAAAGAAAAAAATTAGCACAATGTTAAACAAAAATGTAAGAGCGGAGCTTTCCAGAAAAAAAGAAGAGAGATTATATTTCACAATTTTTTTTAAAGAGAGACGGTTTCACTCCTCTCCACCTCCACTCAGACGCTCTTTCCTTATAGAAAAACTGAATTACGCAAGGGTTCTCCAGAGAATACAAAATGCGAGAAATGCAAAGGAAGAATTATGTAGCAAAAATTCCAGCTCTGAAAATATTTAAAAGCTCTTTAAGAGAAAAAATATTTCTTCTTTGAAAGTTTTGCATGATCCGTCCAAGTCAAAGAGGCGTATTCAAATTTTACAAAAAAAGAAGCCAGCAAAGGCCTGAGCCAAAAATAGCATTTTAAAGAAACACGTCCACTTCATCAGTCATCTGAGTATTTATGAACATTAGCTGCTTCGCTTGGAACACATGTCAAAGTAGTCAGTTTACGTTTATCCTTCCAATTTTTTGGTTGGGAAGCCAAGTTAATTTAGCCGCCGTCCGTCCGTCCAGCCAGTCAACTTTCTTTTATCTTATCCAACCGGGACATATTTCATTCTTGTTCTCTCCAAAAAAAATATATGCTGAATGGACCAAAAAAGTGGCATGAAAGACGGGACAAGTGTTGAAAAGGACAAAGTCACCAAAAAAGTAAAACTTTTTTATCTTCCTCATCCTCTTTTTGTTCACACATCCTTTCAGCTTTCCCCTTTTTTAGCTTCAGGGTAATCTTTTTCGCTCTTCGTATTATTATCACGTGGACGCATACCATCCTTAAAAAAGGAATGAGGAAAAACGTTAACACCCGATTCTTTGTTCACTCCTAAACCTACTCCTGTTTTTGGTACGCTGGTTGGTTGACACATTCTTATCTTCGCAGCAGGACGGTGATGATCATTTTGTCATTTGATTTGACAAGAATTTATGCCACTTTACTTTTCTCCTCCCAACTATACATTCCATTATCGTCTCCGGTCCATTCCTTTGTTCTTTTTTTTCATTTATGGCCACATCAGGAATAAATGCTTTGTGGAGGAGTGAGTGAGTATCTCTGATGACTGGGCTGTATATAAAAAAGAAAGTCCATTCAACTTCCTTCCGGCTTCCCCAAAAAAATTATGGTGTGACTAGGAGCGTAAAACTTGGAGACCAATCACTTCCGTGATTCCTTCGAGGATCACAAAAGAAGATAATTTAAAAGGAAAATCCCATTTAAAAAGTTACATTAAAAAGTTTCACCAGAAGCAGCATCGTGGACGCACGCTTCCCTCATATTTCACGCAATAATAATCTCTTCGTGCACGTGCACACACTTGAATATAAAAAAATATATGAAAGGAGAAAGGAACGAAAAGATGCGTCTTAATACATATTTTTTGCTCCATTCTTGGAAGAAAGAAAGAGATACAATAGAGCAGCGTGTGTGACTTGTATTATGTGTTGCTTTACTGCAGAGAGGATGATCTATATTATTATTAGTTTTTCAAGTGTCATGGCACACACGTCCTCATGAATGGGATCCAGTTGTGTGTGTGCACCAAAATGTAAGAGTGGAATATTAAATGTTAAATGAATATGAGGCTCGGATGTGGAAATCGCCTACGTTTCCACTTCTTATCTTCGAATTTCTTCCGCTTCCTCGAGATTAGAAGAGAGCTAAAAGGCAGAAGCTAAAGGAACAAAAAAAAAGATTTCGAGACAAGATGACACCGCTATGCTGAGTAAACAGACACAGCCGGTAAACTTTTCTTTATATTCAGGAGGTGGCTGCATGGAACGTTATGTTATGATGACGTACGTATGTATAATAAAGAAGCAATAATACTAATACACAATTTTGGCCTGGAATGAAATTGCGTAGCGCAGCGTAGTGGGGCATGTTACTTTTNTCCACTTCTTATCTTCGAATTTCTTCCGCTTCCTCGAGATTAGAAGAGAGCTAAAAGGCAGAAGCTAAAGGAACAAAAAAAAAGATTTCGAGACAAGATGACACCGCTATGCTGAGTAAACAGACACAGCCGGTAAACTTTTCTTTATATTCAGGAGGTGGCTGCATGGAACGTTATGTTATGATGACGTACGTATGTATAATAAAGAAGCAATAATACTAATACACAATTTTGGCCTGGAATGAAATTGCGTAGCGCAGCGTAGTGGGGCATGTTACTTTTCTCTTTGTTCGAGTGTCACGTGTGTTATATCTGGAAATGTCTTTTGAGAAACAGTTGAGCAAGAAAAAATATTAGAATTTATCATTTTGCCTCCATTCACCAGCTCTACTATTATTTGGATGACACTGAAGGGAAATCATAATGGCACGCGTTACTCACAAAAATATACATATATACGTCTTCGACTCAATATCCATACTTACATATGCTTTGTATGATAATCTCACGCTTCCTGCGTACGAATGGAGCCTTACCGTAAGGCTCAGTCTGATAAAAAATATTTGTCTTATTTGCTCCAATTTTATGGCATTGTTGTTAAAAAAAGTGTAATGATGGCTTGACAGGATGAAAAAGTCTTTGACTTTACTACAATAGTATGCATCATTGAAGAGAAAGTATGATTAAGGAAACCTGTTTTCCGTCAATATTTTTTGGTTGTCAGATTGTCATGTCACAACTGTCACAAACTGGAAACCAAAAGTTTTAGCTCAAGTTTTTGTCTGGTTGACTTCTGCTGGATGGAACGAACGTCAAAACTAAAATGGAAGAAAAGTTTTGAATAACGAAGAAGAAAAAATTGTTTGGCTGCTTTGTCATGTGTTCCTTCTCAGATAAGCTTGCTGCACAACAGCAGCCATATTTATGGCAAGTGTTTCAGCGTGGAACATGGCGTCCCGTCATGGTTCAATATAGATACGTATTATGATGCTTGTGATTGTTTGTTAGTTTCTTGGTCACATCACGTCCGGCTTGATGGATTGACATTTGAATTGAACTGGGAATTCAAGATGAGCATTTATTTTTCGGACCAGATTGACGGTGACCAGGAGAGGATATTTTTTTCCGATATTCGCAATCTTAGTTTCTCCTTTAATTAAGAGACCCTTCACATAATAAGTGGGCCAGGAAATTTTTTTCCTAAAAAATTTCATATGACAGTCTTGTCCTTGAGGAGGATTCCCTTGTGCGGACCATAAATATTTGTATTTACAAATTGTGTCTTTGAAATTCTGGACCGTTGATGTTTGCTTGTTCCACAAAAGATGTAAAAAAAATCCTTGATAAAAGCATGAACAAATAATTGTCTGCATTGTCAACCATTCCTCCCTCCAATTTTGTGCTCGCACTGCAAAACTAGTAATTATTTTCTTTGTCAACAACAATAACACGCTCTGATTGCGACAACGAAGCACAATTTTCCTGCACGCCCTTTATTGTGCCATATTTATGATTATGTCACAATGTACGTACACACAGCACAGCACAGCCATCGTCATATGTACGTTACTCCCAACAGTAAACGGTTTCACTACTACTGGAAAAAATTTTATTTGTCCAGTACCATGTCCTCGAGGCGATTGGCACGAGTTTTATTACTGCGTCCATCAGAAAATAAAATACATAGGATTGGACCGAGTGCCATGTGGCTTCTTGATTACATCTAGTTCATTACACGAGAGATATATCTCCGAAAAAAATATATAAACGGGAAAGGTTCCATTTATTACTCCCGATTTTTTATATGGTTCAATGATAAGTACGTACTCTCATCATCGCACGCATTACACAAGTGCTGCTGTGATACAGAAAGTGGAGCACATCCACACACACGTAAATACACACACACACAAGCCCTCTTCTCTTCTGGGCTCAGGAGGATTTTACTTAGGAACAAAATGTTGCAAGCTTTTTAACATTTTTTTACTCCACCACAGAAAAAAGCATCTCTTCAAAAAAAAATCCACCGTTTTTTTTGCAGTGAGCGTGAGTACTTTGTGTGTTCCAGTGAAATGACATTTTTTTATGGTTCCGCTCCTGGAGAAGAAAAAAACCTTCCATCCATTTTCCAGACAACAAAAGAATAATCCTCCGGTGAATTTTGAACACAGAGAAAAAAAGGGTTTCGTGTATAACAGGGCCATATATATAGAATGGTGAAAAAAATGAACGCGGTGCAAAGTGAGAGGCGGTGCAAAGTCGAGTGAGAACCCTCATTTGTTTACATTAGTATTCCAGTCGTGCTCCATTTTTTTTAGCGGGAGATATATGCGTATCGTATCCCAACTATAAAAAAATATTCCTCCTGGAGTAATGAATATGGATAAAGAAGCTATCTATCTGGGTAATGTTTGGAGAGATTCTCTAACATTTCACGGGAGACAGGAGAGAGAAAGTGTGAGATGGAGGAAATCCTCCTGAAAAATAACATCTTTTTAAAATGACGGGCTTTCAAGGGAACCTACTTCGTTTCATCATCATCATTATAGTACCAAACATTTTTCACTTCTGACTTTTTTTGAGAAGATAGTACAAAGGGGAATAGATATTTTTTTGGATTCCAACAACTTTGTGTCACAATCAAAGCAACTATAAAAAAGGTTTAAAAAGTGACAGTTTTGACAAAAAAGTGAAAATTAACGAGTCACCCTTTTTGACGAAATGATAAATTCGTTGGAAGAGAGTATACAAATTATTTACGATACACCTTTTTTTAATTAATTTGGTACAATATTTTCTCTTCGCATCGATAAGCTAATTTCATTACAAGGAAAATAATAAGTTTTTAAGATATTAAATTCGGATATAAATTGCCCAAAACAAGGCAAAATCCTGCCCGACACTCTAATTGGACACTTGACTTTTTAATGAGGAGCACACGCCTAGGAAAACTCGAACAAATTCCAGGATTAACATTGTCATGTTTAATTAAATGCATTAGAATAAATTACTAAACACTTGGAAGAAGTGTGCAAAAACTAAAAGTGAAGTGAGACAGGTAAAATAGAACTGGCTCGTAACTTGCTTATTCCTCACTTTACTTCTATGTAATTCCCACACAAATATTTATGTACACGAGTCCTTATTTTATTTTCTCGGATTCTGCACACGCCTCCATAATTCCTTCCAGGAGAAAGGAATTCCACTATTTTTTTCTTCTTGGAAATAATGTAGCAAGAATGAATAGAGGAGTACGTACAGCACAACACGGAACTAAAATGCAGAAGGCAAAAGAGAGAGACGGAAGGGCAGGCATGTTGGATGTCAGTCATAAATTAGAATTACATTTTAATTTCATGAGCTTCTCCTCTTCCTATTGCTGCTCTCTGTGCTTTTTTGCGTGTGTACATCTGGGAAACTTTTTTTTCAATGGAGCTTGTACATAGCTTTTCCAGTTTCCTTCTAGATTCAAGTCAGTCCGAAGAAAGAAAGCGAGTGCACTGCTGCAGAAGCGTAGGATAATGAAAGATGCATGAAACAAAAATATATAATAGAAGCACATCTTCCCATTTTCCACTTTCCTGGCCTCGAGTTCCGGATTTACAAGCATTTACTTGCAATTACAAAAAAATATATCTAAGCAAATACTTACACGCGCGACTCTTCTTGCTACACAGCCCAACTGTTTAGCAAACAGGAAAAAAAGTGGAATAAATATGTAACCGTATTTGCGAGTGGGAATTGTGTAATCTTTGCTATTCATAATAAACTCCCTCAAAGTAATTGTTCGTATGTAGGCTCAACACTTGCCGGAGCAATTCTCAGCATCATAGATTATACTGGAAGCCTAAAGCCGGGCAATATATGCTGCTCCCTCCACAATAACCATAAATAACCATTGTAGGTGCGATAAAAACGAAAGTGGAGCACAGAAAGAATGTAGAAAAGCTGTTCTAAAATATAATTATCCACACCAGAGCTAAACAACAATTTTTTAGGTAGAATGGGTTATATTTACTGCAAGATTTTTTTTAAATTTCTGTTTACTTTGTTCTCGGGCAATAAAAGAGATTGCAGACACACTACTACTCTCGGTAATTACGTTACACGTGAGTGGTCGCACATAAGAGATATGATTTCTGGTTGATTGAACCTGTGTACATTTCTGATTCCATGGCTGAGCAAAAAAATATTGTATCCTCATTCATCACCATCACCACTTTTTTTGGAGGGCTTCTCAGAAAAAAATCACTCAATTTTTAATAATGCTCGTCGGAAGTGCAACACTCAATCATTCCACGTCTCCGGGAAAGAAAGAAGTCAGCAAAGCAAACCACCGTTTCTTTTCGCTAGATTGACTCAACCATGTTTTTTTCGGAGGGAAAATACAAAAAAAAGGAATCTTATTGAACTACTGATGCAGAGAAAGGATGAAAGACCAAAGTTCACTTTTTTTTTGCCCTCCAACCAAAAAAATAGTATACTTGAGTGGGTAACTTTTATTTACCTAATTTTTTCTCTTTTGATATTTCCAATTTTTTTTCTTCAGAGCGACGACCTACCTACCACTTTTTCCCACATATTAGAATAAACGCACACTTGAGTAACTTATTTTCCCCCGTTTTTTTCCCCGGACAACCTTTTTATTCGCGAAGCGAAATCGAATAATTTTCCGGTCTTATTACGGCCAACTAAGCGACCCAAAAGAAAAGAATGTGGATACCTCCTCGTAACATTTATTAATAAGAAGGAGAACGATGAAATGGTGTTTTTTCACGAAAGAGTGAATTTGAGAAGACACACAAGTTCAAGTGAAAGATACACAGCGGGTCGGCCGAATTGTTTAACTTTTTTTATGGCGAAAATGCTGAGTAAAAAGGAAGCTAAAAAACTCCAGAGAACAAAAAAAAAAATTTGCTGCTTATATTGTGTGGTTTGTTGGTGGAGAAATTGGATACAATAATTCTCAAGTGTGTCATTTTATGTAGGATGAGATCTTATAAAAAGGAAAAAAAAACATTGGGAAAAAAGTCAGAAAGGAGAAAGAGAGAGCATTGTCCTAGTCCTGTTGTACATTTTTTTCTTGTCTTACGGAAACCTTAAGTGACCATAAAATGGCACGCACCAAATGATGGCTCCTAAACCTAACCACTATTCTCCTGCAACCAAGCAGCGTCATCACTACTCCGTACAGAAAGCAGAAGAGATCTGCTGACTGATTGACCACAAAAACGAATTTTTTTTGGCTTGAGTCGTGTGTAGAGGAGCGTGTGTTCCCAAAAACATTCCACAAGATCCGCTGGATAAGGTGAGCCAAGAAGGAAGCAGGGGTTTTATACTTCTATTTTCATCCTCATTTTATTTCAGAATTAATGTTTCACGAGGGAACAGCTTTTTTCTTGTTGGAATTGAGTCTCCTTTTATTTCGCGGAGGAGATTAAGCTTACCTTTGATGCTTTTAGTTTGGAGCTTTTTTTCTACTACTGAGTGATAAGCTCATCCCGACATCATCATCACAAGTAATTAGAAAATGTCATCATGAATCATTGTTCCTCGAAATGAGAAAAAAACTTCTTTTTTTACTGTCTTTCAAAATCAGCTTCGAGTGCTTCAGATGCTTAACCAACTTTTAATTTAATTGGCTCTTCCACATTTGATACAAGACTTGTTCCAAATGTACATAAATCCTGGTGAAATTTCCCTTTCCAGTCTGAGTTAGGTTTTTACAATGGCAAGCATGAGACCGCAAAGATCAGAAGTAATGTACTACTTAATACTTTTTTTGGAAATGCTGACTTTTTGGAAAGAAAATGATTTCGTGGGATTTGTGTCATAATAAATTAAATTGGTGTAGTCTAGTATAATAAATGAGCATGGGTGCAATACCAATGTGGTAACACAACTGAAATTTTGTATTCATTCCATAAATTTTTTTTACCATGCATCCCTTCATTTTCAGGTCTGAAAAAAAAAACCAGCCACACATAATTTTTTGGAGGCAACAAGCAATTGGAGGCAATAATAAATTTGTCTCCATCAAAATGAAATTATAATATTTCATACCAATAATAATGATATTCCATATTCTGTCATAATAAAAAATGTTTTTTTTCTTCTTAAAAATTATGCTCACTTGCAATTTTCTATTGCCTGGTTTCATACGTAATAAAAAATTATTCTCAATAAGTCAGTCGAGTGCTTTAATGTGAGTAGATATGCTTGGCGTGAGCGAGAATACGTCATAAAAGATCAATGATAGGAAGGAATGCAAGTCGTATTTTAGACTTGGAGCAAAAAAAGAAGAAGTAATGTTTTGCAACTGCCAACTCATCATGTTCCTTTACACCATCCGAAAAAGTAAGATAGACATCATTTCTTTTTTGTGGAGAACTATGGTACAACATATCAGCCCAGAGGAAAAAGATGGGAAGAAATAAAAAGGATCCCAATAAAAACAATTTTAAGTGGAGCCATATTATTTACACTTTTTCTAGCCCAGTAAAAGCCTTAGAGAAAGAAAAAAATATATAACTACCTCGGCGGGTAATGTCTTGCAGCGGGTCACTTACCAAAAAATCCCTCGTTTTTGCAGGAATCCACTACCGAGAAAATGGAAGGGAGAACGATGTTGATCATTGTTTTTCCATGCTTATAGGCCCTCATATTTATCTTTGCAGTTGTGTATAGCTTCCCAAAAATGGTTTCCCGCTCTTTCCATGACAAAAGGAATTTTATTCAACGACCGTGCCATTTTTTTTTTGGATATCCACATAAATAGGGGTACCGTTTATGCTGAAGTAGCTAGGTCTACTATACATACAGAAGCTCATATTTAGAAAATGGAAAGACTTTTGTTGTTGGTGATAACCCTTGCCGTATTTTGTTTCAATGTTTTTCTTCCCATCATCTACTTTCCTCTTTTATGATCTGGATTTTTATTGTCTTTTTCCCCATTTATTACCGTTTCATGATAATTCAATCTTTCTGGATCAAGATCAAACTGGGAGGAAGCAAATAGATATGGGATTTGTTTCCTGCGATCGATGATGATGATACAATAATGATGGGAAGTTGAAACAAGATAGTTAATTGAAACTTGTATCATCTGATATGTTTAAAAATTTTGGAGATACATAAAGTACATACATTTGTGTGTGTACATAATTTCGTCTCCAGAGAGGATGGAAAAAAAATTTGAGTGGTTTGGTTTGGTGTATCCCAGGAAAAAGTTTGCTCCGCAAAGTTGTCAGTCAATGTAATGTGGTAGAACACAATGTTCTCCATAAAAAACGTTGTTGTACGAAAGGAAAGCCAAATCACGCATGTGAGCAGGGCAAAATAGTGTGATAAAGTCAAACAAAACTTTTTTTTTGATGATCATGCTGAATTATGTGTGTTTTTGTATACATTAAAAAAAAAGTCTTTCCTGGCTTCCCTGATTCTCGCCTGTTCCCTTCTTGTGACGAGAAATTTTTGCCGGGATATGAGGCAAAATTCAAGCAGATGGGAATAAAACGCTCAAAACGTTGTTGTTGGAAGTTAAATCAACAGAAGAAATGAGGCAAAAGCTGGAGCCGCTATTTTCGAGTTGCGTGGTGTTAGCTTTGGTCATAATAATATCAGACCACTCTGTGGAGTAAAAAGTAGTTTATTTTCCTAGTCATAATCATAATGAGCAAGAGTGGTGAAGTGGATTGTTTACTTCTACTCTCCTCCTGAATCCCTCTCACTCTCTCTCCAGCGTGACGCGAGACATTAAGTCCGAATGTGAAAATGAGACTTTATTTATGGCAAGCCCGGATTATATATATTTTGAACACTTTCCTCCGAGGAAAATACGAGAATAAATAACAAATATTTATGGCCGGGGAAGCCGGGACTTTCGGGTAAAGTAGCGCAGCAGCACCAAAGTGCGCTTGGACTGATGTGGTCGCTTAATTCCTGACTTGTATCATTTATTTCAAAGGAGTGTATGTCCTTTTGCTTTCTGTAATAAAAGTCAGAGGAAATATGCGGGCGAGCGCAACAAAAATATGTTTCATTTACATCTCAAAAATTATTTTTAAAAAAAGTCAACTGTGCAGTAACAGAGCTCGTTTTAAAAATTAATTCGTTCCGTCTTATTTTCAGATTCGGTATTATTTTAAAAGTAAAGTGCCTTAACATGACTTTAAATCTGATTCCAGTAATGGAAAATGCCAGGAAATGAAGAGAGTGGTGGTGGTGGTAGTGAGAATTTGAGAATATCTGTTCAATTTCTTAGTGAACACACCTCTGATCCTTGGAAATGGTCGCAGCAGTGAGCTGATAGCCATTTTGCAAAAAATATCCGATCTATTTTGCTCTCACATCTATGTAGCATATATATGGCTACATAACCTTACCATTCCCTCTGGAAGCTGCTTGTCCGCTTTCCTCCTCCTCCACTCTTGTCTGGAAGCATCTTCAATTTAAATCTTGTTCAGGAGAGAAGCACACGTTCACAAGAGCTCTTCCTTGTTCCCATAATAGCCCTTCATCATCCATGATGATCACTTGCGGTGTGCGTGTTGAATACTTTATAGCGTCCTGTGTTTGACGCACCAGAAGAGAGAACGTGGTGTACTTCACCAAAAAAATAAAGTCAACGAGCTGTACATATTATAACGCTTCCCTGGAAGGAGAAAATACCTCATATTATGTCCTTTCCTCTCTTTTTGTCGATCATTTTGTATTATTTTCACCCTTTTTCCTTCTTTTTTTATTCACAAAATAAAAGTGAGCCTTTTGTGTAAATTTTTTCCCTGCTTCTCACGCCTTTCTCATGTCGTTGTCCCGACTGGTATCTATAATGCAGCGCAACTATCATCAGGAAATTTTTTATACACCTTATCTTATGATAAGTTATATATTTGGACACTCTGCAGAGCCAAAAAACACACTTCCACTTCCAATAAACTCATCCGTAGTATGTATGCATATCCATTTTGATGGATGCAAGGTTCCGTTAGGAGAAAGTTAGTACCTACTAAAAAAAAATTTTAGAAGCCAGTTTTATGCTTTTATCTGGCATCTTTCCCAGAAAAAAAACCTAATGTAATTTAGGAAGGAACTTGAGATGTTAAAGCCTAAGTACATCTTTCAAAGGAAAACTTTTCTATTTGGTTAAAGAATATTAGCAGGCGAGACTGCAAAAAGTCTTCCAGAAAAGGAGTCAAGTTGGCTTAAAGGATGCTCATATTCACCAAGAAACTCTTCCTGTGGAAACTCTGAAATAGTTTATGAAATGCTTCGCAAATCTGCCTTAATTTTTAACTAAAGGCTAACTTAACCCTGGCTTGATTTTTATCGGGGATGATTCTGCTTCCTAGTTTTGTTCATAATAATTAACTTTAATTTTAAATGAATCGAGTTTAAGTAATTGAACAACCCATCAGCTTTATCAAATCATACTTCTATCTACTAAATCAGCGGATTCTCAATAATTAGTAATTGTTAATCTTCATTTTATTAAAATGAAGCAGAGCATGCTGAGCTCCTAGTTGGATTCCCGTTCATTTTCATCGTTGCTCCATCCGTGTTGGAAATTGATACACTTCTTTTTTGATGAATCCAGAGGAGGCATACTAAAGATATCCGCTTGGTATTCGTAAAGTTTTTTATGATAAATTCCATATTAATAATTCCAACTTTTTTCTAAATACTTTCAACATTCCTCCGATACACTTCTACAGTTTCTCTACATAAATTAATTCGATACGAGGATACGTGGAGTGGAGAAGCAGACGCAATTTTTTTTGTTCGAAAAGAGATGAAAAAAGTTTTTAGGGCGTCGTGTCCAAGAATCACGTCGGATTTTTACAAGTTTTCGATTATGAAGCAGTTTGAAATTTATTAATTACGAGATAGTAATCTGCTTAATTAGGCCTCAAGTCAAACTCATTTGAGCGCCACTTCAAAGCATCGAAAGCACAAGTTTACTATTTTGAGAAGCTAAATTGATTAGTTTCTCTTGTCTGAGGAAAATGTGAAGTTTTTT
>JAHZNF010002218.1:0-15277 GCA_027744215.1 Troglopedetes dispersus
GTGGTGTCACTACTTTTCCTTAATTTTTAAACTTCATACGAGGAAGTTTTAGAAAAGGACATCGAGGGTTTTATACCACGATATGAATTTGAAAATGTACACTTTGTAGTGGTCAGCCTGTTGTATGCACGTCTTCTTCATACTCAAAAGGAAAAGTGGCAGGAGAGTCATGATGAATTAGACTTATGGTTCAGTAAATAATGTTCGATGATATGCTCTGCTTATAATATGTGATAATATAAAAAATAGTTATTGTTTTTTCAAACCAGGGTCCGGAGCGTATTTAACACGCTTATATTAGAGATGTTTATTTCTGTTACTAATAAAGTATTCGTGTGAATACTAACCAAGCGCAGCCTGAAGTTCCTCCTTCTCCGCTTCCAACCTCCTCTTGGCTTTATCTATTTCATGGATGGCGCGGCCACCCTCACCAATCTGTTAAAACCAATTGGATGATGATTAGTTCATATGGTACAGGTCTTCGCAAAGCAGGCATGAGCCAGTAACGAGTTGCATGCAAAAATAGCCATATTCTAAGCTGCAGCTACGCGAAACTTTGGGGGGGGCTGATGTTTAAACAGGAGGACATTATGACGTTTAAAAGATTAAGGATAATTTACAATTTAATTAATTTAATCAATTTTAACCTGATCCATCAAATCTCTAATTTCTTCTGAGAGTGCTTTATTCTCCCGTCTTACGGTCTCCAGTTGCTCCTTAAATGTGAATTATAACCTTCATTACTTCTCACTCAATTTCGACAAGCAATGGGTGTGCCCTCACAAGTATAATTTTCTTTGTTTGTGAACTAACTTGACTCTCCTCGTACACAGCTTTGAGGCGGAACAGTTCCGTGGAATAGTTTCTGCACTCCTTCTGGGAGGTATCCAGTTCAGAGGAGAGACCATCAACTCTCGACTTCCATTCTTCCACTGCCTTCTCAAAATGCTTTTGCTTCTTTTCCAGAGAATTGGCGAGGGACCTGGCTCTCTCCACTTCAAGCTGAAGGTCTGAAAAATCAATTAGCGTAAGATAAGAATCAAGTCATGAACATGTGTGGCGTAAGCTTATTGAACTAAAAGGTTTAACTAAAAATTTACCTTCAAGCTCCGTTGCCAGACGCTGCTTACTCTTTTCCAGCGCAAGGACCTTTTGGTTAAGGCTCTCAATAGTTTCCTCCGCTTCCGTAAGCCGGGCTTGCAGCTTTCTCTTGGATTCTTCCAGCTCCTCTGCCCTGGCAATGCCCTCGGATTCGTACTTGGCCCTCCATAGTTGTGCTTCCGCGTTCGCCTTGGATAGGATCCTCACAAGATTGGCTTTGCTCTCCGCTTCTTCATCCAACTGCTGTCGCATACCATCCAGATCATGCTCCACGTTTCTGAATTTGGAGAGAAGACTGCTTCTCTCCCGGCACTCCTCATCCGCAACGCGCTTTACATCCTGAAATAGTCAAACAGACAATACACTGTATATGTAAACTAACTAACAGTTACATGTGATAATACTTTGTTCCAACAAACATTGCATAACCTTTTACTGTGCGTTATATGCTTCTTTGTAATAAATGTTCATTATAAACACAAATTACCTCCAGTTGAGTGGCAAGCGAAAGCTTCAGTTTATTCAGCTCAGAAATCTGGGTTTCCCCATCCTCCAGTTGTCGGCTGAGATCGCTGTTTTCAATAGACAACTTCTTCTTGCTAGCTTCCATTTCTTGTAGAGTTCGGAGAGCGTCTTCATACTTGTAATTAAGTTCGTTTAGTGTTGCTGCCCATTGTTTGTTCTGCTTGTCTTGTGAGGCGTTCTCGTTTGATAGATGGTCCATGGCTGTGCGGATTTCATTGATCTCGTTGGCCATTCCGGAACGTTCCTACTCCAAAAATATAAATTTAGATTAGGAATTAAATTAATTAAACACATATTTATTAAAAATATTACAAAGAACCCAACCTTCTCAGCACGTGTCTTGAGTTTGCTGAGGGCGTCAATTTGTTCAGCCAGCTCAACAAGGGCATCATTTTGCTTTTTACGAATGCCTTGGAGGGATGCCTCATGTTGAATGTTTGCCTCGTACAGTAACAAAAAAGAAAAAAACGCATAAATTTTATAAAATGACTAAATAAGCGGTCGTGAGAATGAGACCTAGCTGCAAATTGGAAAGTAAGCTAAAATTGTAATTGCTGCAGCTCCTCCGTTGGGCCACAATGGGTTTCATAAAAGCCTAAGTGTTAAAGCCGTAACACACACACATTATACTATTAACTACTGGGTCTCCTCTCATATGCCATAGTACATCTTATAACCACTTATAATTTAGATTTTATTCAAACAAAGAATGCAAAAACACAACTTATCTCGATATCTTTACGTAGTTTGGCGAGTTCCGCTTCCCGTTTCTTGTTCAATTCGATCTGGGCAGCAGTGGCACCTCCAGCCTCCTCCAACCGCTCATTCAGTTCTTCCAGTTCGCGTGCCAGGTCAGCCCGTTGTTTTTCAGCCTTTGCTCTAGCCTTGAATTTTAGACAGTATCAGGTTAACGAGTAATGTTGTGCCTTGCAAACAACATGACATATCAACATGACCGACACACAGCGACAACAATCTTTATCAGTATTCTTTATCGACCTGTCTTTCAGCTTCTAGCTCCTCCTCCAATTCTTCTATGCGAGCCTGGAGTTCCTTGATCTGCTTCTGCAACTTAGCCACAATGGACTGAGAGTCCTCCAGCTTCAGGCTGAGGGATTGGATTTCTTTGTCTTTTCTGGAAATACTCTGTTCCAGTTCCTTTTTATTCCTTTCAAGGTCATTGACGGCTTCCTGGGTAAGTTTGAGATCGCCTACAGTAATAGAATAAATCAAGTTAATTTTTAATTTCTGACATCTTCAAAAGGCCATAAAAATATTTATCAAAGTTGATAACACTTTTTAAACTTTCACCTTCAATCTTTCTCTTTTGTTTATCGAGTTCGCCTTTCAAGCGCTTCTCACGCTCCAAAGAATCCTCCAGCTCATCGAGAGTCTGCTCCAATTTTGCTTTCACTTTGTTCAAGTGGTTGACCTTATCCTCCGCTCCCTGCAAATCTTCTCCAGTTTTTCCAGAAAGCTCCTGCATGTGTTTCTTTTCTTTGTTGAGCTTGTTGATAAGCTCATCCTGCCTGGCAATTTCGTCGTTAAGGGTTCGGATTTGATGGTCCTTGGTGTTGCGGTCGGCCTCAGCTTTGGAAAGAGTGAGTTCAAGTTCCTCTTGGTCTTTGCGGAGTCCCTGCATCTCTTGCTCGACTTTCTTTTTCGCCTGGAAAGTTTGCTGGCGGGCCTCCTCCTCTTGTGTCAAGCGGTCTTGCAGGTCCTCTAGTTGAGATTGGAGGTCAGCGGTTTGTGCATTCACCTTTTGCAACTTGGCACTGAGATCTCCACTCTTGTTCGATTCAGCCTCCAACTCCTTCTCGACCTCTTCCTTCTCTGCTTTAAGCTTGGTAACTTTCTCTTCCAGTTCTTTCTTCGCCTGCTTCGTCTTCTCCACGGCTTCTTCCATTTTTTGTGTCTTTTCTTCCAATTTCTAAATTGATGAAAGTGAAAAAGTATAATGTTTTGTACAAAATGAGAATTTATAGGATCTGAAATCCACTGTAACAGGAAGGTTGGACGTTTACTTTAAGCTCTTTGGCTTCCTTGTCTCCAGCGCAAAGAGGAATGACCTTCTGCATAAGATTGAACCATGGCCACTTCTTGTTTTGCATGTACTGTCGAAGTGTTCTTTGGATAACTTGCAAAGCTACGCGTTGGTCCTTTAGCTTCTTAAAGCTCTTCCTGGACAAATATTGTCTGATATTGGCTTGCATCCACGTGAGAATCTTGGCAATTTTCTCATCTCGAATTTCTTCAAGTTGACCGAGGACACCAGCTCTAAAAAAATAAATAGAAGAAAAAAAAATACAAATTAAATTACACTACTGAAACTAAATATAAGGATATAGGGTTTCATAGCAAGCACTAAACTGAGCAACAGGCGAGCATCATGTTGGTCGAAGGAAAACCTAATTAAATTAGCTAAAGTGCTTGCTATAAAAGTATACTTTCAACTTTCGACTATGATATAGGAATTTTTGTGTAATAAAACCAGTACATGCAAAACAGTAATTGTCAAGTTTCATCTTTGCTGTAGGATGAACTTCTCGTTGCACGCATGGTCGTCAACAATACAAAAAATAATTGGAATTGAATTGTATTATTTCTTACCGGAAGAACACCTTTTGTGTGTCCCAAACGATAGTTTTCACAGGATCCATTTCATTTCAGTCGAATGATAGCCCCATGATTGCACCACAGCGTCAGGAATTAAAACATCAAAGAGTATCTCAATCAAGATCTTCATATTTTACTGCGTTTACCCCTTGAGTTTTAATTAGGGGCAGCATTTTCAACAAAAAATATTAGCCAAAAGGGAACAGGAAGAATTTCATGATGATTTTGTACAACATTCTTATCCGGCAAATTTATACACTCCACTCTCACTCCAACACAAGTTCAAACCCAAAATACAAAAAAAAGGAAGGCTTGTGAAAGAATCTTTAAAGAGTGTAATAATTATTAAGGTTGCAAGAATTCAGTTTAAATGGAGTGAATTATGGTGTTAGTGGAATTTGTTTATGCTTCTGAAGATGAGTCAAGTAGATCTCTGCTAGTGACATTTTGAGCAAAATCGTGAGACAGCGTGAGTACAAATTTCGTTTGTGTTGATGAACTTCATAATAAAATACAGCAATTCACAATAGTTATTAGCAATGCTCTACATAATGAAATGGACCAATTATTAAATTAGATCGGTTTAAATCAAGATCGACAACGTGGACAATTGCTACATTGAGCTGCTGCCACACTCAATTAATGACATCTAATTAAGTCACATGCCTTTGTATGTCCGACTCTCCACTTGTCAGCCTCCAATCCAATGTGCTCAAAACAGGCTATGGCCATCTTCTTGGTTTCTTTTTCATTTTGTTTCATGGGTTCCGCGGCTAAAATAATGTACCTTTGCAAAAGAGGGTGAATGTGCAATAAGTAACTTTTTAACTTGACGGAAGTCGCAGTGATAACTAAATTTATCCAGCTCGACTCTTCATAAATTCAAAACTCTCTACAACATTCATCCAGTTACGACTTGAAATCATATTCAAATGCCTTACTGTCCAAACTGCTTTTCTCTATTACGTTCTTCCACATTGTACGTCTTCTGAAACTTTCCCTATCTGTGGCACGCCTTCCTCAACTGATGCTTTGGCTGAAAGTACATTGGAACTTGTGCAATTGTTTTCTAGCTTGTATTTTAAACATTCTGGTGTGCATGAATTTGAAAGATTGGGCGGTGTGTGGAACAAAGGGTAGCGTGCAAAAAAACCAACCTCTAAGTCAAAGGGGAACAATCGTTCAGGCACTCCATTCTTTTCTTCAACAAGGTATTGCAAAAAGAACTTTATGTACGTATAACTTACTGGAGAAAGTGGCATATTAGCTACTGTAAGGGAATAACGGGTATGACGATTAATTATTGCATACAAGTTTGTGTATAAGGAATGGAGTTGCTAAAGCAAGTATCAATGCATGGTACGCAGGTCATATCATATTTTAAGAAAATGCTACACAGAAACCTTTCAGGAAGAGATAAGAGAGATAATTTTACCAAATTAATAGGGATGTATTGTATATAGCACATTGTTCATATTATATTGCAGGTAAAGTGCTTTCGTCTGATCTAGAAAGGGAAATGCACATTCTTGGAAAGAGAGTCTTATCTTGCTGAGAGGGTTGAAGAGCAAAGGGCTACGTATAGTTCATTGCTGTCAATCGGAAGGTAAAAACCATAGCACTCCATCTTAGAAACAGTTTCAAAGTACTTACCGGTGCTTGAAGTCTGAGTACACCATACGATTAGGGAAACCTTTCCTGCAAATACGGATACCTTCAAGTACACCGTTACATGTCAACTGGTGCATTACCAGGTGGGAGTCAATAAGTCCTAAAGATGAAATAAACTTTGTATGATATTGTAGAGATTAAATTACTCAATTAAATACTTGGTGTAGTAAAGATTGTGTATCCACCTGGTGTCTTCACCTCGTTGGGAATAATACATCGAATGAAGGAAGGATACGTGGCCCTGAGAGTTGTCATCAAGTTGTTCAATTGCTCCTAAAAATCATAGCAGAGTGAAATCAGTCACAGCTCCCCAATCCTCTTCCCCGTAGCTTGCTACTTTTACTACGGTATCTTTTCATGCAGACAGATCAACAGTAGAACTCCGTGACAAAAAAGTTCTTTTTTTTGTATTCTACTTGAAGTAAAGAAGATTATATTACATAGTTTACATAGTACGGTGTCTTCACAACGTTAATAAGGACTCACACTACTATGACAAGGGAGGACAATGTATTAATTCTTGAAGAATGACTCAGAAACTACATCACAGGAGTTCGAAAAAAATGTATTAAGTGGCGCAGACGCTGCTTCAGGGGTCCGCTGATATTAATGACTATATGACAGAAAGTTTAACGACTGTTTGTACATGAAAAAGGGTCAAACAACAAAGAAAGAAAAGGAAAATAATCATGATTATTAACCCTGTAGGAAGAAGATACGGATGTGAAACCACCACCTTTCTTTCTGCCACCACCTATAGTTTTGTACCATAACCAAAATTGAGGAAATTAAAAAAGTGGTGCCGCCACACTCTCAACGTGCGTCGCTGAAATCTAAAGCTCGGTTTCTATTACGCAAAGCAATCTGTACCATAGCCAAATTTTCTTGCATCTTCATCAGATTGAAGATACGTGAATTTGAAAAAAAAACTTGGTTTACCTTTTCCACCTTTGCCACCACCGGCGTCACCAGCGTCACCGGATTGTCCAGGATGGTCAGCATACAGACCAACGACTAGGTCGTTAGTCCCCTTTTTGTACGAGTCGACAACGGTATCGTTCAGGGGATCCTTATTCTTTTCCAACCATCCAGTAATGTTATATTGCACCTATTTAGAAGCATGGATAAGATAAGTTCATCGAACAAATGTGCTTAGGTACATTGTATCTGCGCAAGCCGCAAGGTCCTGCAAAATTTGTTTCTTACCGTTCCAGCATAATGACCAACAGCAAAGTGAGCCTCCTTCTGACCTGGTTTGGTGGGTTTAGGCTTCAAGAAGCAAGGAGATTTGCCCAGCAAGTTTGACTTCAACATGTCGATAAAACTAGCATCCGTGGCCTTGGGGAAAAGTGTTTGCTCCTCAAGGATGGCGAACACACCCATGGGCTACGCAGTCAAAGGAGCATCAAGTAGTATAAAAGGAAATGAAGACAGCTACTTACTTTCAAGCATTGTTGCATGTATTGTGTTAATTATGGTTACAAAATCTTACCTAAACCCATCAACTATTTATTTAACTACGATCAAGAAATTCTACGAAGACAGCTTTTCAATCGTACATAACGTTTAGTTTCTTTTCACAAAAAATACGCAAATATGATTTGAGCTTTCACTGGTTCATTATACCTCAGACGACATCATCGGGGAATCAAAAGAAAACTTGTGAATTGAGCTAGTGCGGACAATTTGCGCTACAACTTTCACGTTGAAAAACATGTGGATATCAAGATAAGTAAAACTAAGTGGCGATACGATTTAAAGGTAAAAACCGAGTTTTTGTTAAACTTGAGATTACTTGTAACAAATTAATTTAAAAAAACAAGACAAAATTTGAATTAAGAACTTTAAAAAACTAACCATTTCCATTAGCGTGATGCAGGCCTGGAAAAGGTATAAATTATATGAGGTGAGGGAGGCAATGGAATAAATGAATAAATGTAATAAAAAATAATTCACATGCCTGCAAATCCATTCCAAAATCTTCAAAGATCCAGTCCAGACCCTCAGTTTTGTATTCTTCTTGCTCAAGAACAAACATGTGGTGATTAAAGAACTGCTGCAATTTCTCATTGGTGAAGTTGATGCAAAGCTGGTCAAAGCCGTTTTCCTAGTGAACGTGTGCGTGGAAATTACAACAGATTACAGATTGGAAATTTTATCATCTATTCAAATTTGCAAAGGTGTCTGAATGTATTTGTCTGTGTACCTCGAAAATCTCAAAGCCGGCAATATCCAGCACACCTGCGAAGGATGCTCGTTTCTGATTGGTATCCAGTGTGTCGTTACACCGCTTGATCAAATGTTTGAATAACCTGTCGTAAATTGACTTGGTCATAGCGCCCAAAGTGTAACCGCACTTTGAAAAAAAAAATCAAATACTCTTCAATTGGATTGATTACACTTATATTTATTATCATGTGATGTGAGTAAATGCATGAAAATTCTGGGAAAACGGTTCTGCAAGGCCACACGTACCTGGGCGACATTCATACCCTTAGTCACAAACTCTGTTCCGACTTTGATTTTTGGTTTGCAGATATTCTTGTAAAGTTGTTCACCATCAACTCCAAGTAGTTTTCCAACGCAGTTTCCGGCCTGTGCACAAAAGAATTTTTTAGTTACGCATATTTATCCATACGTGGAAGTTATCAAAGATATGACCACACATTAAATATAAGCTCATAATATATATAAAATAACTTTTATTTATTCATACATCTAAACCGTCGGGCTCAGCTTGTTCTTCACGACCCTTTTGTTTGAACTTCATGGCACCCATATGCATGCAAGAAGCTGTGATCTTGTAAATATTGTCACGTTCAACAGGGGGGAAATTAAGAGTTTCGAAAGCTTCCTATGTAAAATGATCAGGTTGGATTAAGTATACGTTTCCATTTTCATATTATAATCATTTGTTGAGCTGAAATGGGTAATTATTTTTGCAAAGCTTAAAGTCTTACATGCGTCATTTTCATTTCCTCAAAGTCATCAATGGATGGTACAGTGATTTTACCTTGCGAGACAAAGGGATATTGGTAGATGTCCTCTCCCAAGCACAACATTTCTGAAAAGAATGAATTGTTGAAATTCTTCCGCTAACACAAAGTTCCAATGGGGGTTTTAATTTTTACTTCTTCTATGTACCTTTCATTGCTGGAATCGCGCCAGTCATTAACTGGTAGAAAATGTGGTAGCATCGTTCTAAAGGCATTTGAGAGATACATCTGGCTTTCTCCAGCAAGTCTGTCATACGAAAGCGGTTTTATATAAAGCTATTTTACGTTATCATGCAACGTGAAGGCACTCGTTGCAAATTTAAAGTGTGGCATGACTTACAACTCTCAATATCACAACCAGCCAGCTTTCCAGTTGGTCCGAAATGAATTCGAATAAATTTGCCCTAAAATATGGAAGAAATGAAGTCTTTTTAGATTTTCATCTGGATTGTTTTTATTGGACCTCAAGAAATGCGTGTACACTTACGAAACGAGATGAGTTGTCATTACGCGTTGTTTTTGCATTACCAAAAGATTCCAAGACAGGATTTGTTTGCACAATTTGATCTTCAAGGGATACCTGTTGGTGAACATTTTTTTCATGGACATTATTGAATAGTTGTATGACATGATAGCAAGTGGGGATGTAAAAAAAACTATTGTTGCCTATACGAACCTTCTTTCCTTCATCTGATTTTTGTGATGCACCGACTTGTGCGAAATAGGCAATGACCTGCGTAAGCACAACGCAATAAAAATTGATTACCGCACAAATAAATTCTATATTCTGCATACTCTTGTGTTCAATCTTTACTTCCTTCTCAGTTAAGTCAAATGGTCTGGACAAGTGAACGTAGTGTTTTTATCTTTTTATCTTAAACTCCGATAAGATGCTAATCAACAATAAGTGTTTCGGGAAGGAAGGTTGTGGGGAAACATTTGAAACGAGATTGCTTCTTATAGTCCACCAGAAAGAAGTTCATAAATACAAATTTAAAACCTGTCCTCACTGCTCTAACGAGTACAAAGATTCTAGGTTAAATCAACATTTACCCTATTGTAAAACAATTTTGGTGTTTCAAGAAAAAACCGAGCGAAGTCGCATCTATGATGGAGTGTAAGATTGACATGAACGAGTCATACGAACTTTGCTGGGCTGAAAAATCAAAATTTAGATGCGGAGTAGTTCGTAACAGAATAAGTTGTCCTAAAACCTATCTAACAGCTGCAGAACTACAGTCTCATGTTCGGACCCACCGACCTAATCCTACTGCACATCAATCAGAAAATGATGTAACTGAAGACTCAACTCCTACTGTCAGTATTCCTAGCTTCTTCGATGAACTGAGGAACTCAATTAATGTGAATGATTTAACTGTACCTGAGATTGACCAGATTATCGAAGTGTTAAATAATAAAAGGGCTAGAATGTTGACATTGTAATATAATTTAACTAACTTTTTTTGTGTTTTCCGTTTTCCCTGCACCGGACTCTCCCCTGCAATGCACACATACATAATAAGTATAAAGTAGACTACCTTAAAAATTAAATTCTGACCTTTCCAATCCATTTATACCTAAACAAACCAATTAATACAGTTTTGATTAAACTTACGTAATGAGAATGGATTGGTTCTCCTTGGCTGAAACACAAAAGATGGATCATTATATGTGTACCCGAACGCATATTATTCCTTACAAAAATTTAGCAAGCATTTAGCAAACGAACACTTGAAAAACGAAAGATAGAATTCAATAATTTTTTCATGCAGGCACCATATAATGTGCAGAAGAGGTTTTCTTGAACCGTTCGATATGCAAAGCGTGTGGGTGTTTTAGTTACAGTCCTATCATTATATTGCGCTAATATACAGTATTCATGTTAAGATGGACGCACAAAGTAAATCTTCGTTTTTTATTCTGACTTGAGTGTTAGCATTATTAACTTGGCTCAGTTTCAAAAAACACACTGCTCAAACTATTTCTGAATATGATCCGGCATTCAATCATCCACCTTATTTTTTAAAGAAACCCAAATACATTATGCATGCCTAGTTTATGACTTGATATATGTATATTACATGTTTTTTAAAAATCCACAATGTAGCAGTTTATTATGCACATTCCAACTGCAATGTATTAAGAAAAGGAGCCGTGGTATGATGAGTTGTGTTATTTTTGGACTAGACATAAGCAAAAAATTTGAGAAAAGAGTGAAACCGAGAAAGGAGGAAGGGAAAAAAACAAGCGGAAGAAAAAAGATAATGTGAATCATGAACACTGCAACATTACAACGGAACACAGGAGTGAGGTTTCTAGATTTCAACAAAGCAAAAAAAATCAGTAAACCCATTTTTTGTTCCACCACCTAAAATGGGCATGTTAGATATGTACAACCAACTTTTTAGTACATACGTACAATTTTTTTTAGCTATTATACATATTTGTGCAAGTAAATGAATGCGTTCATGTTAGAATAATTTGAAAAATGCTCTAATAATGAACTCTTCTACACGGAAAATACACACATTGAGCATGTTTTTTAGCATACCATTGACCATGTTTTGATAAGCTCCCTCGGCAATAGCGAAAATATGAGGGGGTACTTCATTTCGCCTCTTGTTCATGTAAATTTTCATGGCTCGAATAGTGTAAATGGGATACCGTTTGTACGGATTGATGGCGACGCAGAAGAGACCTGAATATGTCTAATTGTTCATAAAATATAAAATCATCATTATTTTCCTTTTAATTTAAGATTTGCCCTTAGGATAAGCAGACTCAGAAAAATACAAAATTTGAGATTACGTAAATAAGCTTGTTGTAATAACGCTGCCTCAAGTTGTGCAGAACGGAGCCTTCATTCAAGAAGGTCAAGTTGGACATATCTTCTGTCATTTCGTATTTCGGAGGATTCAATTGTTGGACAAGATCCTTCTTAAATGCTTTTTCCTACAGAAATGATTAAACATTTTGTCCAAATATTATGGAAGTGTTATTTACCTATCCCAAATGATTCCATGTATTTTTTATATAGAAAACTCACCTCATTTCTGGCAAATACCATAACCATGTCCCCTTTGGTTCCACGGATTTCACCACGTACAAAATTCTCCTCGTCATCCGGCACCCAGCACGCAGTTTTCGCATCGTAGGGCTGGCTCTGTACCTTCATTCGCATCTCCATTGACACGAAAAGATATTCCGTAGGATCGGGCTCCTCACCCGCCTTGAACTTTTGTTCAATAACCATTTTGCCGTCTTTGTTAAATCAAACTTATAACAATAAAAGATCAATTGACTATACAAACAAGAAAATAAGTGTATTCTCTATTTAAAAAATGGAAGTCCGAGGGAAAGTTGATTTTGTGCGAAGAACAACCCTTGAACAGTCCTAAAAATACAAGAAGAAAATTATAAGGAATGTGCGAATTGAAATGGGTTTCCCCAATATTGATCTGTAAATTCTCTCACACACAATAGCGATTGTAACACATAGGCACAAAACACTTACGTTCGAAAGCTGTTCTGCCGACCCAGCCAAGCTTTCGACTGAGCTGAGACCAGCCCTGGAACGAGAAAATTTGAAAATTCAGGAGCTAAATGAATGACAAAAAAGTCTTTTTTTTGCTCAGCATTGGGAGCGAGGATAAGACGGGTTGGAGTGAGAGACGGGAAGGGAGTTGGAGCGGATTGTGGAAACGTGCCAAGTTGATGAAATATGACTATAATAACGCAGTCACTACTACGCACTCATAAATAAGAATTTGCATAGCCTTTTAAAAAGTACTTTATATGAGGAAGTCTATACTGAAAATTGTCCGTACTCATATTGTGCATAATCATTGCCGAGAAATATGAAGCAAGTAAATTATGTTAGACACGCCATTTTAGCAACAACGATGAGCATTATATAATATTCTTTAAATCAACTATATACATGCAGTATGGTGCACTGACTCAACCAAACCGAGAGAATGCAGTGGCAACCAGGAAAATCGGATTGGAAGCGAGAGAAAAAAAAATAACACGAACGAAGTGTGATGGGATGGATAGTGAAAATGGTGCAGGAAGCTGACGCTCCTGTTGCGTGAAGAGATGAGCAATTGTAAAGCTATTTTTATGTTGCACATTAATGGACATAATACCATATAGATTTCATAAAGCGATTTTTTATTGAAGTTCCCCTAACTATTGAATATAGTGGAAACCAATGAGGTTGTTTGTGAATAAATTTCTGTCTGTATTTAAGTTTATACACGCCAAGTGATGAGATGATCAGCTTATACTAAAAGTGTTTCTATAAAAGACGACAATATTATTCGTCTCAAGTTATAAAAGTTATGACGGGGTATCTCCAATGTTCTAGAACACAATGAGCAAGCCAATTACAACGAGAGCCAATTTTTTAACATGCTTGGAGTGCCATTGTAATCGTACATGTAGTATGTAGAAATAGAAATATGTGGCTGCAAAAATTCTAAAATCATTAAAGCAAGTAGAATTTGAAATTTAGGCAAGCGAATGTCCACATTATTTTTTTATTTCATGTAAATACAAGGTTTGAACGAGATTACATTATACACTACTTAATTGAACACGAAGAAAACCAAATAGATTTAGATAGATAAATAAGCACCAATGACCACAAGTCTTCGCCTTTTTTCTAAACTATTTACAAACTATGAAATTGAGATTTCTATTCAAACTTTAGTAAATTCTCAACCGGTGAAAACTAAAGACATTTCATAACACTGCTTCAGAAAAAATACTACATGCGATTAGCCACTCAATATATATTACGACACATGTTACGCTATACTAATAATGCATATGTTTTATAATAAGGAAAGATTAGAAGAGATGTTCGAAGTGTGATCTTTGGATAGAAAATAGCGGTGATTATTACAGGCTTTGTTCTCTCGTCACCAAAACTCAAAATTTTTAGGTTTCGGGAGCACTAATAGTCATTCTTATGCAAAGGATATGACTCAGTTCTCGAGATGGTGTGCAATATGCACGGGAGAAATTATTCATATTGTGTAAAGAAAAATGCCGAAAAGATTTGTTCACACA
Organism: Troglopedetes dispersus; assembly: GCA_027744215.1. NCBI lineage: Eukaryota > Metazoa > Arthropoda > Collembola > Entomobryomorpha > Paronellidae > Troglopedetes > Troglopedetes dispersus. The sequence continues at coordinate 13,986 of JAHZNF010002218.1, forward strand.
GAGTGACAACAATATCAGCAACCACTATTACAAGATAAGGAAGAAGGTTTACCTTTGGCAAGTTTCTGCAGAGAACAAAGTAGCCTTTTTTAATATGACTACTAAGGTATGTAGCTATAATGCAAAAATTGTGCAAATGGAAATTTCGCTTTTTTCTTTTGATGGACTCAAACTCAAGACTCAATTATGCTGTTTACTACTCTAACTTCCCTTCTTTCACATGACGAACAATTAATTTTTTATTTTCCTGGCACACTCAACCAATTAAAAGAGGTTTTTCTTTCCAGGTAGTTTAGTTCAGGAAATTAATAATCACCAGCTTAATATTAGTATTAAATATTATGTAGTTTAATATTTAGTAACTCCACCACCACCACCAGCATATAGGAGTGTCATGTCGTGGAGTAGAAGGAAGATGCTGCTGTTGCTGGATAAAACAAAGAGCAGGAGTCATGTTGGTGTGTCATAGAAAGAAGGGTTGCGGGAATGGATATTCTGAAGTTGACACAAGAAAAACTACATACATAATATTTTGTTCAGAAAAGAAAACCAATCGCAATCCTCAGGTTTTGATTCTTTTCAGAGCCCATCAATCTTCATACTGTTACAACTAATTATTCACTTAAACCACCGCATCGTATACTTACCAAAGAACTTTTTGTTATCAAGTATTGACACGTGGGCCACAAGTTTAATTCATTGTGGTTCCTGGTTTGGTTTTGTCTCGGTGCTTATGTGTTGTTGAGCAGGTTTGAGCAATAATCACTTTCACTAACTTGTTATTTATGAATATTCAAATTGCCTTTTTGTTTTGAAGATTGTAATAATTTAGTGCAAAATAGGGTAAACATTACGGAATGTTTACCCTTGACCACCAGATCATTATGTCCACCGCAAAATAGTAGTACACCCTTTAAACTATAAAAACAATTATAATACTTTCAGGGTTGAATGGTTTAAATATGGCTGAGAGCATGGATACTGGCAGGGGAGGAGAGTCACCCGACGAATTTGGACGAAGTGATGAAGAAATAGAAGAAACTGTAACAATGACGCCTCGAGAGCTGTTGACACGAGTTCACACAGTAATAATATTTTGCAAATATCGTTTCAAGTAAAATTGTAAATTACGGCTACAACGTTCACTTTCTGATTTTGATTGAGTGTCTGACTTAATTAAGTTTAAATTCTAAACTCAAAGTACTTTCTGTATTTTGTGATGTGTCATCAAAAGATATGTTCTAAGGTGATGTGCCGTAAGAATGATGTGTTCTAAGAGTGATGGGTCGTTA
>JAHZNF010002219.1:0-14144 GCA_027744215.1 Troglopedetes dispersus
TTTATTTACCGGTTAAGACTTTCCAGAAAGCTACTTCTCGTCTTATTATACATAAATAGTTTGTGAACAAAGAAAGCGCTTAATGTATCAGAATCAGTCAGAAAACTTTTCATTGTTTCACTCACCACTCACCACGCACCGTGACTTCCAGACTTTAAAAAATATTACCAAATTCAGGCAAGAAGATAGCGTCACTAATGAAAGAGTAAAAAAATATTAGAACAATTTTTAAAGTTTGTATTAAATTAATAATCACAGTTTAAATTCATTTCTTTCAGTGAGCAGTTTACAAGAAGCATTTAACGTTCTAACTTAAAGCAGCATGTAAAATTAGCAAATTTAAGATTCTCTTCCAATGACTTCGGTTAATTCTGTCAGAGTTGGACACAAATAAATTCATAAATATGTACCAGATGAGATACACAAACTTCTGCAGTTTACAAGTTTCCATAATCGCGATCATTTGTAAGAACTGTAGATAATGAGGAATAAGACCGCTATCACTTGTTTTCGACGAAAAAAATATTAGTATAGAACCTGACTGACTACAAATCTGTTTGCAAATAAATGGCATACAGTTCTGCAGTGTACACACCACTAGGAAAATTTTCTAGCCAATCGCATGTAAACTCCACATAAGCTGAATGAATGCCTAATCGAATTTATGAAAGACTATTTTTACCCGCCTTGCCTCAGCCAGCGACAAAAGCTTGCGACAATGAAGTCGCTTTTAGGCCATAACTGTCCGAAGCAGTAGTTCACTGGCTATACCATACTGTCGGCAAGCGCTTCGAATTAATTGAATTAAGTTGGAACGTTTCCAATCCTTTATACTTTATGACACATAACAGGGATCGTAACTTTCATGCTAAGTGCATGTTATGGTCATATGTATTGATTATTCTGGCATAATAAAAATAGATTCGAAAGAACCGACACACGCACATAACTGTAGTGGTTGTAGTTTAGCGGTTCAAGTATCTCCATTAAGGAGAGCCCTTGCAGGACATATCTTAAGTAAGCATAAAATTTGGACGACTTTCTTGATTATTATTGACTCATAAAAATAAACAAAACTGAGTGATACTCAAACCTTTTTCTTTATTCTGTTTATTCAACGTAATGTGTGCGTACAACAGCTTTGATCCTCTAAAGAAGCACTCCAACATGATGGACGAAAATGACTCAATAATTGAGCAGAAACCAACAGAATTTAACAAGATATTATACCTTAAGCATAATAACGTCATGTACATCGGGGCTACTACTACAACCACAAGCATTACAATGACCATCATCATCGTCACATTATGTCTACTTTCTCCACTTTCCATTACTTATTTTGGGGTGATGCGCAAACACAAAATTTCCTGTGAAGTTGAAGAGCAACTTTCTGCCCTTTCCCTTCACTGAAGCCATGATCCAACTTTTTAGTTAATGAGGTTTACAAAAGGGGAAAAAGTTTGGAACGCTTTTACCTTCCTCCTCTTTACATCGCAGAAGACATGAATGAGGATCGTAAAAAGGGCATGAATATCACGCAACGCAACACCACCAATGTTCAGCTCGTAATAACTTTCCCAGAAACAACGGCACAACAAAAGCAACAACACGCGCATTTATACCTTATAATCTGTGTGGTTGCAGCCGGAAAATGTGATACAGTTGTTGAAGGAAAACCGGAGAGCTGAGAGTCTTCCTTTTGAAATATTAGTTTTGCAGTGTGGAGGACGGCCAAAGTATTCTACTAAGAACAGTTAATAGGATATTATTTTTGTCTTCATTTGACTCCTTGCTTCTTTGTGCAGTCGTGCATAGATTGCTTGGGTTGGGACGCCTTGTTGTATCATTATCGTAGTCGTCCTCATCATCATCATCAGCGTGTCGCTCTTTTTCTCTGAACTTGGATGCACAAAATGCATTTCGGGGAGATCCATGACGTCTTCTTTCTCTCTTGTTTTACCCACCTACTTTTCTTTNATGCACAAAATGCATTTCGGGGAGATCCATGACGTCTTCTTTCTCTCTTGTTATACCCACCTACTTTTCTTTCATCATAAACATGTCTAACAAGAGTTTTGAACAACCAGTAAAAAATTTGTTGGATCCCCTTATTTTCATTATGGCGGTTGAATGCACATTTACATACACAAATGAGAGTGATGGGACGTTGCAAGGAAGAAGAAAGATCTTCCTCTCGTCCAGATACGCCAAACTCTTGTGAGAGTTTGTGTATGAAATTTCCTATCCGAGATATTTTGTACTTTCATCTGATTAAAGGATGTATTAGGGAAGTAGGAATAAAAGAGTTGGAAAAACTTATTCTGGTTGCTGAATATAAATGAAACTGCCAGTTTCACCCTATTTCCCATCCTCTTCTCATGTTTCTTTAAGACGTGAGTTGAAAGGGGAAAGGTAGGTTTTAAAAAGGTTTGCGAGGAAGTTTCCCGTAAAAGCTGACTTTTCTCCCCCGAAAATATAGAGTTGTGATCCTGTGCTGCGCCATAACGTATTTATTAAGATTCAAGAATATTCTTCATTTTTTTAAAGAAGGAGGCAACACAACAAAATGCAAGTATCCGTTAGAGGAATTTTTAAATATGAGCGGAGCTATTCACTATGCAGATCACATTGTGTTCTTCCCATTTTTTATGAACCACGAGAGTGGAAGATATGAAATGAGTGAAGATTTTATGTTCTTTTTGTGGAAAAAATTCATGATCCCAGTTACTTCACGAATTCACGAATACGCACAGCTGCTGTCAAATGAACCCTAAACATGATATAATGCGTTAAAGCAGGAAGAAGAACCTTGCTTCTTTCATCATCCGTCCCTTCCTTTTCTTTCATTTACACAGTTAACCCTCTTCTGTGTTTTAGAGAAACGTTTTACATTTAAAAATATTCGAGAAAAATATGAATGCCACAAAAACTGGTATTGTGTGGAGGAAGGAAATCTGAAAAAATTGCGCAGCAGGGTTTTTGTTGTTTTTTATCAAGACGTTTTTTTACTGCAATACACCCAAATTGCTGCATTTTTATGCATTAAGCCGAACATGTGTCTGGAATAAAATTGTTTGAATTAAAACGGATGTTAATTAAGTAAGCCACAATTCTTTCTTGATGAAATTGAAAGATGAAGAGGGATTATTCTCTTATCGTAAGTACACATTGCAAAGTTTTTTTTTCGAATACGATTTCGGTTAAAATTAATGCAAAGGCGGATTGTAAGGATGCATGGATGGCGTTTTCATTCCTTCGTATTCCTTCGAAGTGGTTCTTCCGTTCTCACAATCTCACGATCATGTATTTCTTGGGCACCCAAAGTTAGCACAGAAGCATAAAATATTCGGTAGTTAGTGTAGCTGTGCCTCTGCCGATTTGTAAACCGCCAAGGTACCAACGTTGTTTTTGTTTCGAAAATGAGGTTTTGCACTTCACGTCTCGATAAGAAAAATTAGTCTACCGGGTTAACGGAGTATCAAAGCCCCACCTTCGCTGGCAGCACAATAAATGATTGATGGAATTATAGATATATGCCGGGTTTTATACCTTTAATATAAAATATTTTATTCGAAAAATAAATTGCTATATAAAACTATTCTGTAAAAGGAAGTTTTTATGCTATTCTCCTTCTTTCTCAACCTTTATACAATATAATCAAACTCACATAATTTAGTTGTGCGCGCGAAGAATTTTCTATGAATTTCCATCTATCGGGTAATTCCGACCTGAATTCAGATATGCTCAATATACTGAAAAGAAGTTCGGTATTTGACAAATCGTAAGTGAGCCAGAAATTTTAAAGAAGCAGAGTGGTAAGGCTTTCTGTACTAACATAACGAGGCCAACCTTTGACGGGAAGTAATTAAGGGAAAGTAAAAAGATTTTTATTAGTTCTCGACCTTTTTAGTAACGTTTAGTTTTCTGCCTTTGATAACTTCGTGGTGACTGACTCCGATTACACCCCGCTTATTAGAGTCTTGAACAGCACAAAAAGTTTTCTCCTTAAAAATATCTCAAAGAAACCTACAAAGGTAGACAAAGAAGAAAGAAAATTTCCACATTTTTATGTTGTTTACCTTCTCTCTTCCTTATTGACCAATAAGTCTTTCCCATTTTGACGGGGAAGATTTTCATTAAAGCCACTTGACCCGAGTGCTTCCACTTCCACCGTCTGCTTCTCCTTGCCCTCAACATTAATGAAGATAGAATGTATATAATTCTTTCTGGAAGGCACACTTGAGTTCCGTTCCACCAAGCTAGATTAATTATCCTCCATAAGGGACCACTTACGAAGTTAAGGTAATATATAACAATAAAAATAAATGCTCATAGGTGGACACAATGAGCCATATCTGTTTTGAAGTGTAGTATAATTTACAGAATGGAAGGAGTGCATTACATGGTGTGTACAAGTAGTTTATCAAATCATACGGTATTTCTTTAATGAAGCAAACACAATAATTCAAAACATGAAAAAAGTCCATATGTAAAAGAATATGCCGGCTTACTGGAAGAAAAACTGTTTTTGCTATTATAGCTTTAGGCCTGAATAGAGATTGTTTCTTATTTTTTTGTTCATATTCGCCATTGCATTCGCAACTTTTCATTATGTTGCTTGAGACTCAAGCTGACGCGCTCCTTCCGCTCTTGAAGTTTTTATAGCCGAAAGGTTCATATTTTTATTCCGTTTGTTGACGACGTTATGGAGTCTACATATAATGGAAAAAAGAAGAAGAAAAAATAACGGCAAAAGCTGATGGTGGCGTTGGTGGTAGTTGTTTGGTGAGGGAGCAGCAGTAAAGCGTTCTAAACTCGGGAAATGATGGATAACATATAAACTTCTCATGTGGAACTTTGCAAGAAAATGGTTTTCTTCCTGTTTCCAATCTATGCGTACATACATGCCCCGAGAAATTATGGATACTACTAGAAAAAAATAAACTTTTTTATGTAATATTTTTTCCTCGTACTTATAAGCAATATGCGTGTGGTATAAGTTCTTTAGGCATTGTTGCTGAAAGGTTCATTGTTCACCCGGGAAAAAAGTAGGTCTCGAACGAAACAAAATATTGCTTTCGCATAATTGAAGCGAAGAAAAGTTAGTGTAACAAGCAAGCCACGGTATTCAAAAGCAAGAAATGTGTAAAAAAAAACTTTTCATATGGCAAAACAAGTTCTATTCTATCACATCTTCGGTTCTTCGCCGTATGTATTTGCCCGCATGTGCTGCACCAGCAATAATCTAGTCATTCACTTGGTGATCTTTCATGCAAAAATTTTGAAAGGACTTTTTTCTCGAAGCACGTGGCTATAAAGTCTACAAGTTGCGAAGAATTGACAATACATTTTCTCTTCTCCTTTCTCTCAGCTGAATCGCAACAATAAAATGAACTCTAAATCCTCATTTCCTCCCGAAAGGAAATTTAAAAATGCTGTTCTTTGGCAGGTACCTTACTCCCAGTTTCACTTCATACGTCATCCTTATGTGTCTCCCGTGAAGGGAGGTGATCAATAATGGACAATATGTGATGTAACTCAGTTTGTGCGTAAAAAGGTTTTTATTACCCTAACAGCTGCGTGGAAATTTTCGATTTATGCTGGATTATTAAAGCGGTTCAGCTCATGCAATCACAATAATGTGTGTGACATTGACTTTTTCTGAAGTAACACTTTGACACCTCTCATCCCTGTGGGGGTGTCAACTTTGCAGAATAAATGATTAGTTTGCAAAATTACATTATTGTTGCATGACTTTCGAGTTTATAAGTTATGGTTCGAGTTAAAGTTCCATTTTTGTGAACGTCCCTACCCGGACTAGTTTAGATCTGGTATAGGTATAGTGAGTACGTAATGTGAAAGATGATAAATGAGAAGTTAGTGGCTCGTGTGACACAGTTCACGTCAAAACCCTTCGCCAGGTGAGAAAAATGAATTCGAAAAAAGTCTACCTTTTCTATGTCGTAATGTGTCAGCGCCTTACCCAACAGCCTCAAATGTGAATCTTTCTGGTGAAAGAGCAATTTCCTTGTTTTGAATGGTAAGTAAATTGAACTGACGGGCTATTTTCAGACAATCGCACTTTTGTGCTCACGAACCGTTTTAAAAGGTATCACAATTTATACCCAAGTATTGGTGGAACAAAAAGGAAAAGTAACCTAAATCTTTCTTTCGCTTGTGCAACAAAAAACGTTATAAAATTTTCTGTCTTGGTGCCACACTTTTTTTCCAGGGTTGACTGTTATGTGATTCCATGCATCCTTCCAAGAATGGTAATGTAATGATGCTTTTTACTGGAATACAATGTAAAAGACGGAAACGTAAAGGAAAGGCGAAAAAAGTGCCATTCTCAAGCTAATCAAGTCCTCCAGTCTTTTGGTTCAGCTGTCCCATTATATTGAATTTACAATCGATTTCCTTTATAATACAAAATACACTTTTACCATGGAAAAGCTTGAATATAAAGGATGAAGCCTAGCTCTCTTAAGAATTCAAAACTCGTATGCCTGTATACAGTGCATCTGTAGCTTGGAAGGCAAGTCTGCTGGACCACCAGACTATGAAACGACCAACTGAAAACAAGGTTTTCAAGATCAGTTCTCCGATGAAAGAAAGCACAGACAAATCTCATCACCATCAGTATTAAACTGGGAAACCAGCTGAACCTCCAACTCCTGGCATGATATACCTTCCATTGAAGCACATTATAAAAAATACGTGTGGATCTGCAGCCAAACATCTTTAGGAAAACCAGGTTAGTTCGACCAGTAAAACCGCTGGTTTATGTGTCACTCTCTTACTAAATGACGGGGTCAATGAACATGTGAGAGCACCTTAGCGTCTACTTAGATAACCGCAAGGAAAGACTCGTGAGAGTACGCGCACAAAAGTATATGTATAGGTTATATGATGATTTTGCATTATATGTAAATCACTGTCCCAGCACAGTCTTCAGCGATGCCTAATGGTATTGCAAGAAGAAAATCGAAAATAGATTGAAACTGGAATCGGGAACGGAAATTATTCCGCCTTAAGTAAAGTGAAGAAAGAGAAAATTTGAAAGCATTCAGGCATAGGAAGTACACATGGGGAGTGGGAAGATGGACGGAGTCATTCAGGCTCAACTAAAATATATAACAGCGCTGTATAGTAGAAGGTAACACTCAGAAAAATATGTGACAAAAATATTCTCCATTCATACGGACATTTCCTCATGTCACATGCGGGATGGATCAAGAAGAACTTCAAAAAATGATTACTGAAAGTTATGCTTCGATATGTAAGTAGTGTGTGATGTGATATGTCAGAAATTGAATTGATTTGATTCGAATTTAAATTTAGATTGCTCTATTAATGAAAAAGAAATGGATCCTCCTTACATATCCATGCTAACTTGTGTTGTGTTTGTCCTTGATGAGGTTAGAGACAGGACAGATTTTCAAAATGATATTAAGTGGATTGCGACCAAAGAAATTGTTCATCGCCAAAGGGAAAGTTGTCATGTTTTGCAATTTTTTTTACTCACTTTTATTGTTACCGCGTTGCTATTTACACATTTCGTTTACTCGAACCTACCACTACCTTGAATTCAATTTCATCAATTTGGCTAACTTACAGTTTGTTTTTTTCTGGTAAGTGATCAGTAAATACCAATGATGATTTATTGAATAATCAAAATACAATTTTGGTTATTTTCACCGTATGAATTTTATAAAGCTAACCTTTCATGTAGAGGTCTTATAGATTTATGTGACAAAAATTTACTTAATCACTTATCTGGAATTGGACGTATCCATCGTTAGTGAGTAGTACTCATTATTTAACTTTATTATTTTATTATTATTTAACTTGAGAATTTTATAGTACAATTACGCTTAAGCTGAAAGGATTTAGATATTGAAATTAGTTCATGGCTTATTGTGCGAAACTCCATCATCAGATATGCTAATTTAACTTTATTATTTTATTATTATTTAACTTGAGAATTTTATAGTACAATTACGCTTAAGCTGAAAGGATTTAGATATTGAAATTAGTTCGTGGCTTATTGTGCGAAACTCCATCATCAGATATGCTAATTAGAGGAGCAGGTACTCCCACTAAGTTCATTGACATGATTTTGTAGGAGTCGCACTTATTACGGATCGCGTATTGAGCCCTTTAGCGCAGTTTCATGGATCAGCCATGGAAGCACACTCAACATTTCATGTAGCATACTGGGCGAAGCAAAAAGCTCGTGAATTCGTTAGCATAATTTTCATGGAGACAAGTGTAACATTGTATTACCAAGCTCTTAGCAACAAAACTAAATACTACAATTTTGCACGAAGAGTTATAATTCTGATATTTGTATCAAGTTCAGTGAACAATTTTTTCTGTTATATTATTTAAATTTTCTGGTTAGCATTTCCGGTGGACATAACGTTTTGGTGGTCAAGGGTAAAAAGTACCAAAGGGGGGACCCTTTGGGATAACATTCTTATGGTAGATTAGGTTAGGCTTGGTTTCCACGAACTCAACAATTTGCTTTGGGATAACCTTCTTATGGTAGGTTAGGTTAGGTTAGGTTGGGTATTTTTGACCACCAGATCGTTATGCCAACTAACCAGTAGTCAGCATATGGATCTGGTGGTCAAGAGCAAAGAGGGGACCCTTTGGTATTTTTGACCACCAAAAACGTAATGCTTACCCAATGTATACCTACAGTGCTCCCCTACAAATCCAAGAAGACTCAAATACGAAACTAAGATTGACATATTAAGATGTTATTGCTACGTGCTCATCGTAAGGAGAAACTTGGTTGCTTGTGAGATACCTTAACAGAACTAACAAATTCCAGTTCGAGGAGGAAGTATAATTTACATGCTTCCAAGGGCATCTTAACCAGATTTTTCTTCAAGGAAAAGTGTAATATTTTTATGTAAAAATTTCGAGACGGCACATGCTGTACTTATTTAACTTTCTAAGTCGCATTTAATTCAGAGCTGTTCAGATAACCAGGAAGTCACCATTTCCTCCGTAAATTCAATTTTTAGGTACGTGTGGTGTATGAGAGTTATTTGAATTTTTTGTGTTTATGGTGTACATGGAAAAGGAGGAAGTAATAGCCAGCCAATAAAAGCAAGTCCCGTTAGACCCATCCAAACCAATAATATTATAAAGTACATAGCTCTGAACCGACCACATCAATTGCAACCATTTTATATACACAAATTCTTCCTATAATGCTGAAACTGGCAAATAGGCATAAGGATAGTAAGATAAATGTTTTAAAAAGTATTCGATATATATTTCAAGTAAAATGAAAGTGGTAATGTGGTACTATACATAGTTCTGGACACATTTTGTATTTGGAGCGGGACACACACGAGATGCAGTGGAAGAAGAAAAGAAATGGCTCCCATAGGTCATCGACATTTCTTTTAGAAGATAACGGAAGGCAAAGAGAATATACTGCAACGCAAATACGATGGCATAGAAGTGACAATGAGGGAAAGGTGATGGTGAAAGTGACCCACAGAATGAAAGTTTCTTTTGGGTAGCAAAAATGCCGACTAAACTATATCGTTTGCTAAGAATATGATAATCTACTGTAGATAGGCAATTCGAAATTTTTTCATTGCAACAGTATGTGCGCATAGGTAATAATGTCCCAGTTCACTCAAATTTAAGCTTCCTGTCAATGTAGATTGTAGATACAACTAGAAAAAATTTCATTTAACTTTATTTAGTGCAACGTGTGACAATATTTTCATCTAAACGGTAGAATAAACCCAGCATTGAAGATTTCCGAACCGTTAAATTTTCTATGAGCGTCGTAAATTGAGAAGGTTCGTGCTACGCAAATACAAAAAATGGTTTACGCCAGTCGGAATCAGCTTTTTAAAAAGATCTATACAATGTGTGACCACTGCGTAAAATAACGCAGGACCGGCCCTAATATTTATGATGCCGAGACGGTTATCTCCGCCAAAACTTATTGTCATGCGGCGTTGCTCTTTCTTGTAGTCACCATAGACAAAAAAATTTGGGGAGGAGTAGATAGCAAGTGCCGGGTTAGTTTATCAGAAAAAAAGCATGCTTCCATATCCCTGTTTTTTTCATGGATGATCCAAGGTTAGCCAGTCCTGTTTTTTTTCTCCTCTCCTTAGGGACCAATAATTCAAGTGACAAAAAGACCTTTTTCCCTTAAAAAAGGGCTTTTTACACTGAACAAAACCTCCATTGCATTTAGCTTCACATTTTCCACAGGAGTCATGAGCTAAAAAAATAATAATATATATAGTGGAAAGGGGGAAAGGTCACTCCTACCACGAGTATTGTGTCTGTGCACACCACCATGTCTGGAACCGATGTGATCATGGCAGTAGAAAATAATGGATTTTCTTCGTCACCGAACATTTCTCTACTTAGTACCTTGTGTGTCTCCAAAAAAATATAGCATTAATAATAATGCAGGGATTGGCAAAATGATCGAATGCTACACTTGCTTGGATAGCCAGTACTCTTACATTTATGGACACAGTCAGCACACAACGAGGCTGGGATCTTTTTTTTTCTCTGTGTGCAAAAAAAAACTAAACTGTCACGGAGACTCCCCAACGAGACTCGACAGACAAACACTCTCGAAAAAAGGAGAAAAACAAAAAAAAAGAAGAGAGAGAGAAAGAGAGAAAAAGGAAAAGTCACAGAGAAAAAGGTCAACGTACATTAAACCAAATCTTTTTGGATTACTTTCCTTCACGCAACATCCACACCAGCACAGCATGGCGAACATGCCTCCACCAACCACAAAAAAATGTTCATCCACCATTTTGTCCTCGTATATCAACATAATAGCCTCCGAGTAGAAAGGGTAGGTACCTGTCTGGGAGCTGCATTCCCAATGCAGCACGGACGAAAATTAACGGAGATGAGGATGGGACGCTTTTCACAAAAAAATACAGCATGGAAATCCTATATATATTTTCTACTGATGAGGGCACTCCTATTTCTGGTGGTCTGGATAATGCAGTAGTGTGTAGTGTCATGATGAGCACCACAAATGCTTAAAATTCATGAAAATGAGACTGGAAAATGGAAACAGAGAAATCCAGTTGAATAATGAGCATTTTACCCACTTTCCAAACATTTCAAGTGAAGCAGTTTATTTCAACGCCGCACCACGTGAAAAAAAGGCAAAAAGTGTAGGAGAATGTATACAGATTGTCGGAATCTTGCACAATATAAGGCTTATCTTTCTTGTCTCAAATTGTCTTGTTTCTCTCACTTTTTGATTGGTTTCCTCTTTCCTCAGAACAAAAATCATGATCCAGCTAAAAAAAAACTTCCATTTTCATCATATCAACTGGATACCTATTGGTCCACGATTGTGTTAAAATATTTTTCTGAAGGTATTTCACCACTTTTCACCAGAGTTCTCCGTACCTCACCTAAAAAAGGCAACATTTTTTTCTCTCTCACTTCTGTCCACATACATTTTTTGCTCACTCACACACGAAACAAAAAATCGGAATGTAGTAGAACTTGTGTGTGTGTGAAAGGGTCTCTGGCGGTATTTTTTTTCCTCAGATTGAGCTCAGATGGAAGAATGCCTTCTTTTCCACTCCTTTTTTAGTTTGAACTGCTGCCAAAATCATGAAGAGCCAGCCAAAATCAAAGTCCTTTCTGCCAAAACAAGCCTCAAGAAAATCTCGCAGAGGGATGGGAAAAAAACTGGAAGTAAACCAAAGAGGGCTGTTACTCCTTTTTTCGGAGATATAAGCTCATACTCACGCAGAAAAAAAAATTGTACACACTCATAAACCACCTACGTATCTACCCATTACAACTTTGTCTTCGAGATATTACCACAAAAAAAACGACGTGTGCGGTGCAGAGCTACCTATCTCTTTTTTTTCTCTCCAAACATTAACCACACGATATGAACCAAGAAAGAAAAAAAAGCGGAGAAAAGACGGTGATTTTTTTCTGCTCACTCACATTTTCTCCATGATAATATAGGCATTGCTCCAATCCTATTATTTTTGGCTCAGTTGAAGCAGACACGAAAGAGAGAGGGAGAAAGAGAGCAGCGTCAATGAGGAACGGTATGTGTGGAGCCTTAGTGGATTGCATTTTATTACACTTTTATCAGGAAAAAAATAACCAATAAAATGCGGCAAGAGTGAAGGGGAACAAGACAAACGGGATTTTTTTTCACAAAAATAGATAGATATCCTTACTGTTTAGATACGAGAAAGAAGTGGAGAGATTTTTCTTTCCACAAAACACTCGTGTCTAACTTTCCTCGTATTTACCATTTTCGAACAAGAAGTATTTTGTAGTGCAACATAAATACGGAGCAACTTATAATTTCGATCATATTTTCAAATGAATTACATAATTCTTCAACTGGGCCCATCCAAAATACAAATTGAAAAGTGTAGGAAAAATGAATGAACATAAATTTTTGATATTTCTACATTTTATATTAAGCGTCGTGTTTACATATTAACTTCATTATTCTGGGATCGGGGGAGTTGCTGAGAGCTTGGAGAGAAGTAGTAAAGTGTGTTCAAGTGTTGTGCATTTTGGAGGCTTCNTGAATGAACATAAATTTTTGATATTTCTACATTTTATATTAAGCGTCGTGTTTACATATTAACTTCATTATTCTGGGATCGGGGGAGTTGCTGAGAGCTTGGAGAGAAGTAGTAAAGTGTGTTCAAGTGTTGTGCATTTTGGAGGCTTCAAGTGTTGTTGTTTTTTTTCACTCTCTAAACAACATGACTAGAGAGTTGGTGAACATTATGGAAAGATCGGATCTCCATATTTTTAATAATAATAAAAAATAAACACATTGATGAACAACTTGTGTTTCATATTATAACTTTATACATTGATCCATGTTTTTTGCCGAAGAGCAGATGTGCATGATACGCAGCGCTGTGGTTCTCCGCTTAATAAATCACAATACTTGAGGCATCATCGTGAAGGCAAGTGGAGACCACAACGTTATCAACTTTTTGATGTGGCTTCCCAGTTGACGCAATATTATTAATAGTGTTCATTCATACACTCCTCTTGATCATGATGACCATGGTAGTTTTGCTCCTGTGATGTTGTTCACTAGCTGCCAACAAATTCTCAACAAACAAAAATATTTCCCCTAAGTATACCCTCCTTTTCGAGAGGAGCTCATTTTTTGGAAGTGCACTTTGTCTAATCATTTTTGCGAAACGGGAAAGTTTTTGTTGATAAACTCAAAGCGTTGTTGTTGACCTCAGGGATTTGTTTGATGTCAATCTTTGAAGGCATATACATTATGAAAAATTGAGAATTGCATTTTTTCATGGTGAAAACAAAAGCACAATTAGTGCGTGCGTAACATCGAAAACATAATTACTTTTCGAACAATTTTATACACCTTCCTTCATTAAGGCTTGACTAACCTGACCTCAACTGACGTGCTTGGTACGTTTTGATATGCTGATCTACTACCTCCAAAAATAAATCACTCGATATCGACAAAACACGCCTATTTTTAAATTTGAAATGCAGTTCTCGGAGCAAAATTCTTTCTTTTCAATTATGCCGACATATCAAATAAGTTATTTTTGCAAAAACAAAATCAAATTGCCAAAGCAAGTTGTTTGATTGTAAAAGAAGCTTGAAATCTGTTTCTGTCATGCTCCACATTTTTGTACAACGTCATTGAAAGAAAATGCATGCCAAGGTTTAAATTAGAAACAAGGAATTGCAATATTTCGGATTAAAAATTATTTTGGTACCTCATATTTGACAAGTCTGCTCATAATTCCCAGCGTGAAAATATTTTAAACATGATTTTAGCCATTATTAAACCCAATTTCTCCGTAAATTACATTCGACAGACAAAGAAGTATGTACATAAATAACTACTCTTCTCTGCCAACTTGAGTAATGAACACATTTTGTAGCATCCAAACTTCATTATTTTCTGCAAAGGTCTATAGAAAATTACACAAAAACGAGAATTTTTTTTAAAAATCGATATTCGAGCCAAAAAAAACAATGGACTTCTCACAGTGAAAGCATAATGCACCAGAATTTTTTTTGGAAACTAGGCTGGCTCCATCGAAAAAAAAATTCATTTAATATTGAACAAAAAAAACAATAAT